>JACEEZ010023247.1:40000-111776 GCA_016584305.1 Chionoecetes opilio
ATAGATATTCCAGGTGCTATAGTTCCGTGCTCGCTGACAACATAGAGAAGACCTGAGGTGATGGTTGATGTGCGAAGGCTTCTAAACCAGGAAAACAGTCACAGCAGAGTCTCATTAAGAAGTAAGCAAGTGGTAGGGACACATTACGTACCTACCAGTTGCTTACCTTTTGACGAGGCTCTGTTATGACTCTGTTTTCTTGGTTTAGAAGCCTCTGCACACCAGCCATTACCTCAGGTCTTCTCTATAGTGTTGTCAGCGAGAACAGAGCACAGTAATATAGCACCTGGAATATCAATTTCGCGCAAAATAACTCAAAATTCTTCCATCGCCGTAGTTTTCCCTTCGTAGGTCCACCCGCGGCGACCCCGCCTTATCCCCACAATGCACCGATGTAAACAAACCGTGACGTAGTTATGGGTAGGGTCCATTTCCCAAGATACATAATCTCGTAATACACCGCATAGCTACGTAATTATCACTCCCTACATTCCTTAATTCACAACATTATCAACAAGACTTCATATATGCATGCACACTCCCTGATTGATCACATCCTATCATTAAACATCCTAACACATTAATATGGCTGCATGTCACCCTAAATACAATAACTACCAATCCCTTGCGACATCACTTCCACTTACCTTAAAGAAGTCCATAGTTAGTCTGAATGAATAATTTCCTGTGTTTCATCTTATATAGTAATTCTCCCTTCTTTAAGGTAATTGGCATTCATCAGGTTCTCCTCACAACTTATTTCCTAGAACACGCCTACATAATTTTCTATTGGTAACATATTTCCTAAGACACATTTTCTCATCTCCCTTAAGCTTTAGCTCCACCGTATTTTAGTCCTCCACATATTTCAACTTCCATCATTGGCTAGATATTTTTCCCGTAAAGGCGTGTCAGACTACAGCTTTTGTGTCATTCGCCCATACCTATTTCCAACAAGACATTAAGGCGTTTTCAAAGTTTCTTTCCTCTTCATTCGTCGAAGAGCACATTTTGACACACCCACATTTCACAAACCACGCCTTCACTGATTTCCATTCATGCAAAGGACTACAGCGGATCCCGTTAGCTAAGAGGGGGGGGGGGGTGCCGGACATCTCAACCGTGAGACTGTTTACCTAAAAGCCAATCTGCCTCACACGGTCACTTGTCACACTCAACACATCGGCGCGTATGTAATGTAGAGGTGGGAACAATGGTTGGAGGTTATAAGCGACGGAAGTGGCACAGGGAATTGTGGAATGAAGGAATAATTAAATATCAATTACTTTTTCAGAAGGACGATGAAGCTGAAAGTTAATGCGGAGTGAGGAGATTGGAGATAGAGGTAAACAAGTTTGATAATGCGGGCCGCGGCTGCTTTGTGATTGGCTGACACGTTTGAAAATACAATTATGATTCGCGGGCGAGTCTGTGACGTCATAGTAGTTGCTCAGTCACTCAGCTATGAGCAACATCATAACGCCACTGCCATGTCTCGTCTTCGGATACCCGTTAACACCGGGGTGTAGAAATAGAGGTAAGTTGTTTGAAGCAACATACCTAAAGGCTGAGGAGGCTAGCGCGCCTGCTTACCACGATTGATGATGTTATTTATTTAGTTAACGGTAATTTATGCATGGTGCTAATTCAATTATCAGAAAACGAAAAATATCAATGGAAAACGAATACAACTCCGCTTCTATTGATATGCTCCATGTTATAAGTTGTCTCACAAACTTTTAAATGGCGACACGTTTAAGTGAATTTAAAGTTCATGCATATTTCTTCAGTCTCATAATGGCATTTATTTAGTGTGTTTTACTGTGTTTTATGTGATAATCTTATGTAACAAACATTTCCAAAGATAACAGTGAATCATTTATACATGTGTAACATGATGTACTGCGCGGTCATGCCTTGAAAACTTCCGCGGGTCTAAAGTGAACGAAGAGGCCCTGGCAGCCAGGTGGCGCCCGGTAGCGTTTAACATAGGACCAATGGGTGGCGTTACCCTCTAGAGCAGCGTTTCTCAACCTTTTTACCCTTGTGGAACCCTTGCAATAATTTTCATGTCTCAGGGAACTCCTACAAAAAAAATTCTTACAAATCATTATTAATATATTATTTCTTTCTCTTTTATAAACTTAAAGTTCATAAGGAGAACAATATATATGTTTTTCTTCTCATAACTGGTTTAAGCAATAAATAAGTTACGTTTTTGTTAAGCTTCTTCACAATGCAAAAAAAAAAAAAAAAAAATACATAACTGAAATCAAACTATTTGTTCAAGAGTACGGAGGTTTTCATTCACACACAAAGAAATCAACCATATCTGTAAACACAAAAAAATAAACATAAATAACCAATATCATAGCACATATAAACAAAACGAAAACAGATAATAACTACCACAATAACTTAATCGGTTATTGATAATGTTGAAAAGGCATAAGATAGATGAAGGCAAATTGTCATATGAACAAATATATGGGTCAAGGAAATGTTATTTTAGAAGCCAATTTATATAATGAAATTTGCTTCTCTAATGTGAAACCTGTGGTTGTCTTTTGGTACACAGATACTTAATTCGTCACGTACAGCTACTGTCCACTGACCACTAAAGGCGGTTTCACACTGGCGCCGTATAGACGTCGCTAAATATATTCCCTATGAGTATTATACTTTCAAATGATATATCAGGTTGAAGACTTTATTATAATACCCAAGAATTTTCCAAGAATATGCCGTACGTGTATAATAAAATTACGAATATGAAATAAAACACAAATGACAAAAAAATGCATTTACATTATGATTAGCCTATTTGCAGACGCCTACTCATTAGCCTACTGTAGACGGACATTGTTCTTCTCTTAACCCATTGAGGCCCAGAACGTAATTTCCATTGTAATTTGGCTACCATTAGACGATTTTTAGTGAATATAAGTAATATTTTATAGATATGACCTGTTTAATATCTTTGTCGACTAACTCATTTGGTATATTAAGTTGATTTTCGTAATTTTATGGCTAACAACAGACAATTTTTTATAGCAAAGGAAAGATCTGGGTGTGAAGGGGTTAAGTCTATCAATAGTGGTGTTCCTCAGGGTTCTGTCCTATCACCCACTCTCTTTCTAGTATTCATTAATGATCTTCTAAGTCTAACTCAAAGCCCTATCCACTTCTACGCTGATGATTCTACCCTGCATTTTTCAACGTCGTTTATTAGACGTCCAACTCAACAGGAACTAAGTGATTCACGGAGATATGCCACCGAGCGCCTAACTTCTGATCTTTCTATAATTTCTGATTGGGGCAGAGCAAACCTTGTTTTGTTCAATGCCTCAAAAACCCAATTTCTTCACCTATCTACTCGACAAAACCTACCAGATCACTATCCCCTCTTCTTCAATGACACTCAACTATCTCCTTCTACTACGATGAACATTCTTGGACTGTTCTTTACTAACATTCTGAACTGGAAATCTCACATATCTTTTCTTGCTAAAACAGCTTCTAAGAAGTTAGGTGTCCTGTGGCGTCTGCGTCCATTTTTTTCTCCCTCCCAGATGCTTGCTCTGTACAGGGGCCTTATCCGCCCATGTATTAAGTATGTCTCACATGTTTGGGGAGATCTACTCATACAGCTCTCCTAAACAGGGTTGAGTCAAAGGTTTTTCGTCTCATCAACTCCCCTCTTCTGACTGATTGTCTTCAATCTTTAAATCACCGCCACAATGTTGCTTCTCTTGCTATCTTCTACCGTTATTTGTATGCTCACTGTTCTTCTGAACTTGCTAACTGCATGCCTACCCCCCTCCCGCGGCCTCGCTGCACAAGACTTTCTACTCATTCTCATCCCTATTGTGTCCATCCTCCTAATGCAAGAGTTAATCAGTATCTTTACTCTTTCATCCTTTTCACTGGTAAACTCTGGAACTCTCTTCCTGTTTCTATTTTTCCACCTTCCTACGACTGAAATCTTTTCAAGAGACGAGTAACAAGACACCTCCCGAACAAAATTGGCCCACCCCCCTTTCTTTATTCTATTACTGTCTTCTTTTTAGGGACTGGCAATTAAGCGGGCTTCGTATTACCACGTTTTTTTTGTGCCCTTGGCCAGTCCTATGTGACGTAAAAAAAAAAAAAAAAAAAATATCACTGTTTCTCTCGGAACCCCTAACGACCTCTCGCAGAACCCTAGGGTTCCGGGGAACCCCGGTTGAGAAACTCTGCTCTAGAGAGACCCTAGTTGGAGGTTAAGCGACGGAGGTGGCACAGGAAATTGTGGATTGAAGGAATAATGGAAAAACTTACTTTTTGAGAAAGACGATGAAGTTTTTGCGGAGTGAGGAGATTGGAGATAGACACTGTTTGTATACAAGTTTGATAATGCGGGCCGCAGTTGCCTTAATTGTGATTGGCTGACATGTTTGAGAATACAATTGTGATTCGCTAGCGAGTCTGTGACGTCATTGTAGTCGTTCAGCCGATCAGCTATGAGTAACTACAAAACGCCACTGCCAAGCCTCGTCTTTGACGTCTTTGACCAGTTAACACCGGGGTGCAGAAACAGAGGTATGTTGTTAGCAGCAATGTACCTGAAACAACCTCTCTTTAGACTCTCATCGACCTCCTGCTGCGAATGAATTATAGGATTTTTTTCCCCCTACGCTGATAAAATAATCAAAGGGGGTCAACCTGATGTTCCCCGGTAACGATGTTCCTCGAATACGATGCGGTCCCTATGTTCCCCGGTGCCGATGATCCCCGGAACCTATGAGGTACCGATTTTCCCTGGTTGAGAGGGAAATCTATCTAAAAGGTGCCTATCTAAATCTATGAGAGGGTATCTATAAGGTGCCAATGTTTAGGTTAGGTTAGGTAATTAAGGTTAGGTTCAAACTTCAAAGGCTTCAAAAGGCTTGAAAAAATTACAGAAATAACGGGGAACATCGGCACCGGGGAAAATAGGCACTGGGAAGCATATTACCCAAGTCTAGAAAGGTTCGCCTTTTCCGGGTGAGGGGTGAAAACGCTTGGCTGTGGCTCCGAAACTAACCATAGAATTTTCTAGAAAATACCCTCATTGTGATTCCCACACAGAGTAGGTACCCGCTAATTCAGTAGAGCAACCTTATCTAGCCTTTCCGTAAAGGTAGGTTCGCACATTGCCGACCTCGTGCCTTGACCTGTCAATCAATCAATCATTGGGGGCATACGCCTGGAGGCTCGTCGCCTCGCCCACCCTACGACGCCACTCCTGAGGATCACCACGCGAATCTCCATGCAGGCTCCCTTCCCATACCTAGCAGCTCTCGACAGGAAACATCAACTTCCCCCATCCTCGAACCTTGTGGGCGCTCACTTGGCCTCCTCCACGCCGGATTGTCTCTTACAGATACAACCCGATGGGAAGGATCGGTTTCAGGGTAGCGTGCCACATGCCCATATAGCCGAAGTTGGCGCTGACGGACTATGCAGGTAGTAGGTCTCGATTTAGTCTCACGGTGCAATCACTGATTTGACACGTAATCATCCCAGCGATACTCCTTGATTCTGCGAAGACACTTATTACCAAAGGCATCGATTCGCCTCTTCAAGTCGCTATTTAGTGTCCATGTCTCACAACCATAGAGTAAGACAGGGCTCACAAGCGAATTGAAGATCCGGATCTTTGTCCACCGGCACAGGTACCAATAACGCCAAATAATCGTGCTGAGCGACTCCATAACACCTATGGAGGCACATATGGCTATGCCAATCCGCCATAAGACTTCTTGACGTGACCCGCCATCATTATGGACTGCGCTACCAAGGTATGTAAAACTTTCCAAGATCTCAATGTCCTCGCCGCATGCATGAACAGGCTGTACTGCTTCATCTAGTAAGTCTCCAAACATCTGAACTTTGGTCTTGAGCTAGGAGACCTCAAGTCCCAAAGGCTTTGCTTCCTCGTGCAGCGCCTCGAAAGCCATCACAAGGACCTCCAGCGACTCAGTAAAGATTAGGCTACTGCATCATCGGCAAAAACAGGATCAGTGATCTTGGTGTTGCCGAGGGATGCTCCACAATCACTTTGATCTACAACCTTGTCCAATACCCAGTCCGGCAGTCCATACAAGTGTTGAAAAGTGATGGGGCAAGGACGCACCCTTGCCTCACTCCTGTATTAACAGGAAATAAGCCGGATACACCTCCTTCACACTGCACAGCACTTTTAGACGGGGTTCACACTACACGTTTTTGCTGTCCGTGTCTACGTGGGCGTGGCGATCAGTGACGTCACAGTGACGTCACCTCGTCACTCACGCAGCCCGCGGAGAAAGAATTGGGAGCTCCGAATAATGTGAGCCTGGACGCGCGTCTCTCAAAGTCAGTGACGTCATCACTGCTCCAGCAACTTGGTGGTTGTAGCCTGGTTCACACTACACAGGCAGGGAGTGATGTCACTGTGACGTACTGTGAGTCACTGATGACAAGACGTACGTAGACTACGGACAGCAAAAACGTGAAGTGTGAACCGGGCCTCAGTCCCAGAGTACAGACCAGTCATCAAACCAATAGTTCTTGCAGGAATCCCGTGAAGTCGCAGAAGACCCCAGATGATGGCGATGATGATGACTCACGATGCACTGAGTCAAACGCCTTCTTGAAATCAACATAGGCTGCAAGCATCCCCTGTCGAAACTCACTTCGGCGTTCTACTAGGACACGAAGCGCTAGGATACGGTCTGTTGTTGACTTACTAGGCGTGAACCCAGACTGCTGAGGTCTCTGATACTTCAGCAGATGGCTGCGGATCCATGTTAGCAATAGAGGGGCAAGCACCTTGCTTGGCACGCTGAACAATGTAATACCGCGGTAATTGTTGCAGTTCTGACGGTCCCCTTTCCCTTTCCAGATAGGGACGACCAGCCCCCTTTTCCAGTCAGGAAAAATGGTACCTGATTGCCACACGGCAGTCAGGACAGCATGCAATCCGCGGATCATTGCTTCACCCCCAGCTTTGAGGAGATCCGCACTGATATTACAAACACCGGCTGCCTCTCCACCCCTCAACTTTGCTACAGCCTCTCTGACTTCGTCAAGAGATGATGCGGTTTCGTCAATGGGAGGATCAGCATCCACTGCCCGTAATCCAGTGGTGTGAAGCTGCTCAATTGGAGGGTCCATTGATCCTCCAAATGGACCCAACCAATGAAATCGGTAGCAAACGAGTGAGGACCGCTCCTAGTCGGCTCTGGTCTGGGCGGCCCCGCGCGGTGTTGCCAGTGGTCGGGACACGCTGGCGGAGCAGTCGATTTTTTCGAGCATGTCAGAAAAAATCGGGACAGCTTGGGGCGACTGTCACAGAACGGCATGTGGTGGGACACGGTCGTGGTGCAGACATCGTCTTGCGTACCGCGGCGAGACCAAGCGGGACGTGGCGGGACCTGGCTGGATGAGAACGCCTTATGAAGTCGTTGGAAGGGGGCGGAGCGATGTGGCATCGCCGCATCCCGCCGCACCCAGGTAGTTCCATATTGGCGGGAGGCGACTGGCGGCCTTATAAGGACGATCGGCGTGGAACCGGCCTCAGCCAACAATCAGAGCCCAGCCAACTCCCCCACCATATACCAGGCTCCCCCTATGCAGGTCCCCTATGCACCCATGGTGCACCAGCCGCCCATGGTGCACTGGTGCAGAGAGCAGCCATGGTGCAGCAGCCACAGGTACAGCAGCCGCCCATGGTGCAACAGCTGCCCATGGTGCAGCGGGCGGCCATGGTGCAGCAGCCACAGCTGCAGTACGTCCCGGCAGGCCCTGTGATGTATGCCCAGTACCACCTTCCTGCCAGTGCCCCACCTCCCATATCGACTGTCTCCACCTCCTCCACTCCTGCAACCAACACCGACCAACCCCCCGCAGCCACCAGGACCACCTGCTTGACCCTGCCCCCACCAATAAGGACCTTCATAACATCAGTCTAAGCTGTTCCATCCTTGACTCTCTCGTGCCACCTAAAACACCTACATAATCAACCCCCGGAGGAGACCTAAATACTCCAAATAAATAATAATGTATGAATATTGAATGTATAGATGTGTCAATAAATGTAATATAAAAATATTGGAATAGCAATATGTAAATACATAGGGCCATATGCAAGAAATTTTTTCGACCCATTGCGTCGCGGCGCCGTAAGCAAGAATCAACGGAGGCAACGCAACGGGTGGAGATTTGAGTCAGCTGATTCGCGACAAGATGCACATCCCACCTCCAACCCGCTGTGCACTTATTCCATCCTATTTCTTCCCAGACCATTACAGGTGAGTTTTCAACACAACCGAGAGTAACATGCATACCTTGTGAATGCACACGTGTCATAATTAAGGTAAAATTAGGTCCAGGAGGCCTTATATAGGTGTGTGAACTTGTGAGGAAGCCGGGCGGCGGCGGGAGGTGGAGGTCGGCCATTGTGTGGAGCAGTGGCGGCGGGCAGTTCAAATGTACTCACACGTATCACTCGGGCCCATTTTTTCTACACCAACACATCAGACAAGTGGCGAACACTAACAAAGCTATTATTTTAATGGCAGAAATGATAAATTACACTAGTAAAATGTATTAGATATGTATAAAACAGTAAAAATACTGATGCCGTCTTGGACTCGCTTGTGTTGGTACGCCTGCCCAATCTCCACCGGCCGGGCATTTCTTGAAGATCCCACCGGTGGAGATACGACTGTGGGGAATCTCCACCTGCCGGGATTTGACGAGCATTCTTGCATATAGCCCATAGACTATACAGCAATGATGATGGCCAGTGGCGTACCGAGGGGGGGGGGGGGGCATGCCCCCCCTTCTGCAAAGAATAAATAAATGATAAATAAATATATATATTCTATATATATATACTATATAAATATATATATATATATACTATATATATATATATGTATAATATAATATATATATATATATATATATATATTATCATATTATATAAGATATATATATTATATATATATATATATTTTACTATATATATATATGTATATATATTTATATATATATAAATTATATATATATAATATATATATATATATTATATATATATTATATATATATAATATATTTATATATAAATATATTTATATATATATATATATATATATATATATAATATATATATATATATATATATATATATATATATATATATATATATATATATATATATATATATATATATATAATATATATATATATATATATATATATATATATATATATATATATATATATATATTGGCCCCCCCCCTTTTCAATTTTCTGGGTACGCCACTGATGATGGCACGTGCTGGACTGTGTTTTGACAGCTGTCACTCTCCCTTTTAAATCACCTGTGGATGCCATCGGGGGGCATCGGGGGGTTGCCCTCGTCATCAATACGCTTGCAGGCGGGTAGCACGCGGGACGCGGACGTGTGAGGACGCCATCGAGCGGGACTGGTCGTGCTACCAGTTTGCCGTCGGCATCCCGACCACGGAGAGGTGGGCATTCCGCAATTTTAGTCCGCAATTCCGCAATTCTGCAACTTGTGGAATGGTAATTCGGTTGCGGAATTGCGCAATTACAGATGCCTGAAAAAATTGCGGAATTGCGAATTGCGGACCGCCAAAATTTTAAAGCGCAATCGCAATAACTTGCAGAATGGGTAATTCGGTTGCGGAATGGCGCAATTACAGATGCCTGAAAAAAATGCGGAATTGCGGGTTGCGGACCGCCAAAATTTTGAAACGCAATCACAATAATTGTGACGATCACCACCTTCAAAATGACAAGTGCCCGCGTGAACATAAGTTCCCACCAAATATGGTGGAGACGACACTGCCAACTGCCAATGAGCTGTATTTTTGTCGTCCAAGCACCGTCTTGGATTACGAAGACCACTCCAATAACACTTGCTGAAATATGTGTTATACTGCTTTGTGATATTGTTTGCAATGTTTTGAACTGATTATTATTTCGGCCCCTACCAAGCTTGTTGTGTTTTTGTCGCAGAAACCAATCAGTTTTCAATTGCGAGAAAAAACGGTCTTCGTACCAAGACCAAGCAAGCATCGTCCAAGCATCGCTAGCTAGTGTTATAGCAAGTGTAGCACAGTCACTCACTCAGTCAGTGCGTTCTGGGACTTGGGATTGAGAGCGTGTACGCTCACTACGCTGG
The DNA here is from genome assembly GCA_016584305.1 of Chionoecetes opilio. Classification (NCBI taxonomy): domain Eukaryota; kingdom Metazoa; phylum Arthropoda; class Malacostraca; order Decapoda; family Majidae; genus Chionoecetes; species Chionoecetes opilio. The sequence continues at coordinate 50,220 of JACEEZ010023247.1, forward strand.
CCGTGTGTATGATTACTGATTTATCCTACATATACTGTTGTTGTGTTAGTGAAGTACTAAGATTGCACAAATTAGACAATAGACACTGGTTACTGGCAGTGGTTAGTGGTTAGTAACCACTAACCAGTGTCTATTGTGGTAAATAAACGGGTTTATTAACTTATATATAGGCTAACAATAGGTTTAATAAACGGCGTTTAGTAAATAAATGGCTATTTTTGCTTCTGTCTAATTTGTAATTTCAGTAATTTCAAATTTGTCTTATATTTTGCAGACTGTGCACATATAATTAGCGTTTACTAAACGCTAATTATATGAGCACAATCTGTAAAATATAAGACAAATTTGAAATTACTGAAATTACAAATTACACAGAAGCAAAAATAGCCGTTTAATTACTAAACTCCGTTTATTAAGTCTATTTTTGCTTCTGAAAATTAGCAAATTTAACCAGAATGGACAAGTTTTTGTCGCCATCTCCGTCGCCTAGGAGTAGGAGTATGAGTGTGGATACACTGGATACTGATAGTGTTAGAAGTGGGGATTGTGTCAGAAGTGACTTGGAGGCTCAGGATGATCTCCCCAGCACTCAGCCCCTCAGTCAGAGCACTGAGCGTGAGAGCAGGCAGGGCCAGAAAAAAGGTGGAGAGAAGCTTCCAGCTAACTTGAGTCACTTGGACAAGTAAGTTATTCCTTATCTACTGAGTATTTAGTAAATTTAATTTGGTCAATTTATAGTTTCACCCAATCAACGATTTTCTGATGCGCCTTATGATATACATAAGGCGCATCAGAAAATCGTTGGTTGGGTGAAACTATAAATTATCCTTTAATTTACTAGTTAAAAGTTAAAACAGAAAAATTGTTATAAAGGCTGAATAAAAGGCGATATATATCCAATATATATTTGATTATTTGTGAACACAGTCATCACAGAGAGCGGCCTGCGCGGCGATTTATTTAGTTAACGCTCATTTTTGCAAGGTACTACTGCATTTATCAGAAAACAAAAAATATCAATGGAAAGCTAATACAATTCTGCTTCTATTGATATCTTCCATGTAATATGTTGTCCCACAAAGTTTTACATGACGACACGTTTAAGTTAATTTTAAGTTCATGCATATTTCTTCAGTCTCATAATGGCCTTTATTTAATGTGTTTTACTGTGTTTTATGTGATAGTCTTATAGAACAAACATTTCCAAAGATAACAGTATATCCTTTATACATGTATAACATGATATACTGCGGGGTCATGCCTTGAGAACTTCCCCGGGTCTTGGGTGAACGAAGAGGCCCTGGCGCTAAGATGGCGCCCAGTAGCGTTTAGCATAGGGCCTATGAATGGTGTTACCCTCTTTCATAGAGATACCCTAGTCACCTAGTGATTACTAGCCAGTAGACTGTGAAGTGTGAAAGTAAAGAAAAACACTAAAAGAGACAAAGACTTAATTGTGAATGACAAGTAACAAGTATAGACAGAAACAGAATAGGAATACAGAAGTATTAAAAATAAACACTAATAAAAAGTCTTGAGACATTTTTTGTTTTAATTGTAGGTGTTTAAGAGTCTATATAGACATTTTTTGTTTTAATTGTAGGTGTTTTGTTGGATAATTTATAGTTTCACCCAACCAACGATTTTCTGATGCGCCTTATGTTTTACTGGTGTGTTTTTATGTGTTTTGAATGAATCTGCTAGTAACTGTTTCTGTCGCAATTTTTTTTTTTTTTTTTTTTTAGGTAGATAAAAGTCAGTTTTTAAATTTTTTGTATAGTTAGGTAAAGGTTAGGTTAGGTATATGTTAGGTTAGGTTAGGTTAGGTTAGGTATAGGTAAAGGTTAGGTTAGGTTTAGGTTCTTTTTTTTTTTTTGTCATTTTTGCAAAAAAAAAAAAAAAAAAAAAAAATGCGACAGAAACGGTTAGCAGATTCATTCAAAACACATAAAAACACACAAGAAAAACATAAGGCGCATCAGAAAATCGTTGGTTAGGTGAAACTATAAATTGACCGTTTTGTTTTAATTGTAGGTGTCAAAATTAGTTTGCGGAATTGTGGAATTGCGGAATTGCGATTGCGAAAAGGCCTATCTGAAAAAAATTGCGGAATTGCGATTGCGGACTGGTGCAGGTCGGAATTGCGGAATTGCGATTGCGGAATTGGAAAAAAAATTGCGATGCCCACCTCTGCGACCACGTTACGAATAGAAGGTCGGCTTATGGACGTTGTCTGTCGGCGGGGTGACGGGGTGAGGACGTCCTGAGGAGTCGAGGACGCCAGTCGTGGGTGGTCGGGGAGGTAAAGCCTCCCGACCACTCCCGTCCTGCAATAAAAAATTTCAAAGACGGGACAGGTTGGGACACAAGGTCGGCTATGTGTGAACCTACCTTACTTACGTAACCTAACCGGACGTGTTCAAGAGTAAAGTAGGCGAACCTTTCCAGACTTGGGTAATATGCTACCGGGAAACATAACATAGGTAGTACCTACCGATACGATACGATACAAAACTACATTTTCCTTTTCATCTAGTAGAATTTTTAGACATCGCCGAGATATGCATTTTTTAATTTAAATTAGGAAGTTTTCCTTTTTCTTTTTTAGCATATATGGACCTTGTGGTGACATCCATACACTCTCTTGTGTGCTGATAAGTCATATACAATTTATAACTACTTGTCATTTAACTGCTCTGCTAACTTATACATTATTTATGATGTGATGAATAACACTGGGGAACAAATTTTTGTTGAGTTAGGTCTGACACTTGTTATTAAGTAATTTTTGGGTGCTGAATCCAAAACTGATCTCAGTTTTTCTCTATCACGTCAAGTTTTTGAACTGTAGGATTTTCGTTTTCTTAAAAAATATGAAAAATACTGTACATAACAGTAACAGTGCTTATTTTATAAAAAGTTGCAAATGTTAACATACAATGAAAAATGAAAGAAATAGGCATGAATAGAATGTTTATTTAACATTATCATATTTTTAGAAAGGATAAGGCTATAATTGTGTGCAGGTTAAGGTAAAAATTTACGTTTGTAGCTTTGTCTGGAGTGTTCAACTTGAGGACTATCGCGTTTGAAGCTCCAACAATAGTCAGCCATCATATGCACATCCCATCTACCCTGGTAACGTTCTTCCATAACCTTCAAATCTTGGTGAAATCGTTCACCTTGCTCGTCGCTAGCAGCACCAAGATTTTCCGGAAAGTTGGCAAGATGGCTATGCAAAAAATGTACTTTAATACTCATGTTGCAACCAAGCGCTTTGTAGCTCTCCAATAGTTTCTGAACAATTTCTGTGTAATTACTTGCACGTGTATTTCCAAGAAAGTTCTTGACGACGTCTTTGAATGATAGCCAAGCATTCTTTTCAAGGTCTGACATAGTACCGTTGAAATGTTCATCTTTGATGAGCTGTCGAATTTGTGGACCATCAAACACACCGGCCTTGATTTTTTCAATTGACAGTCCAGGAAATGCCAAGATGATGTACTTCAAACAGTCGCCATCAGTTGACAATACTTTTACAAATTGTTTCATGAGACCTAGTTTTATGTGCAGAGGTGGGAATATTATTTTCTTCCTGTCAACAAGTGGCTCATGTACAATGTTAGGATCTCCAGGTTTAAGATCAGATCTCGGAGGCCAATTCGTCTGAACCCAACCAATGCTTCTCTCGAGCTCTGCTATCCCACATACAGAGAAAGCAGGGATACTTTGTGTATCCACGTTGTTGACCAAGAAGGAAGGACACCATTTTAAGGTCAACACAGATGATCCAATTGTGTTTGTCATATTGCAATAACTCAATGACTCTCTTTACATCTCCATATTCTTCACGAAGACAGACCGAATGCCCAATAGGGACTGCGCCAAACAAATTGCCATTGTGTAGGACACACTTCAAGCTCCGCTTTGAGCTATCAATAAACAATCGCCATTCATTTGGATTGTAGATTGAAAGCCCTAATTCCTTCAGTAAACCAGGAATGTTATGGCAAAACACAAAACCGCTGGCACTTCGAAAGTACTGCAGAAATGTACTTTCTCTGATTCGAAAGTATGATACCTTCACTCCTTGTTCAAGTATGTTTTTCTCGTTCAGTCTTGATGCTAGTATTTCTGAAGCTTTTTTGGATAGGCCCAAATCACGTGCTAAATCATTCAACTCGTGCTGATCAAATCCCCTACGAACTGAATCCTCGTGAATGTCAAAATCTGCATCATTGCTGTCACTGCGTTCTTCAACATCACTCAGATCTTCTAGAGAGGTAGTTGTTTCGAAAACTGGCACTGGAATTTCAGCTGAATGAGGCATTGGTCTTATAGCTGACGGTAGATTAGGATATTCTATTTTACTTTTATTTTTCTTGTTAAATCCTGATGTTTTCACTAAACAAAAGTAACAGTCTGTGGAATGATCTTTTTGCTCTCGCCAAACCATGGGGATACCAAATGCCAACTTTTCACGTGTTCCTTTGGTCCACATCCGTAATCTCTCGACACACTGCTTGCACACTTTGTGAGGGGCCCATAGCTTGTCTTGATCACCGAGTTTCACTTTAAAATATGCGAAATATGCTTGTTTGACAAATACGCTATGCTTGCCCTCTGACTTGGAATGGTGAAACTACCACATATATAGCAGAAGGAGTCAGGGTTGTTTAGGCATTTACGACGAGACGTAGCAGGAGCAGACATGATCTGAAACAAAAGAAATATATACCTATGTAAATAAAACACTAAGCTGGAATAGTTACAAGCTTTGAAAACAAAAAAAAAGCAGCATAGAACGAAATAGAAATTACAATGGTATGTTGTTACAAGGTTAAGAGAAAAGCCATAACAAATCCTCCTAATTCCTACTACCCTAGCTTTCTGTTTGCAGATATTGATAGTACTGACCTATTGGGAGCTGCACACACCTCTCACCACACTGTCTCAATTGTAACTGCACAAACAAGTTGCCACATAGCTCTCGATGAGTCAAATCGTAATCAGCTGGCAAGTTTTACTACAGCTCACAAGTGGAATTTTGCTTATCTGGAGGGTAAGCTGTGGAGAAAAAACTTGACGTGCTAGAAAAAAATTGACTACAGATTTGGAATCAGCATGCCAATTTTAGTCTAAATAAGCTCAAAAATCTAACTCAACAATTTTTTTTTCTTCAAATTGTTCCCCAGTGTAATGCACTACTGTTAAAATGTCTGCCCGCACGAAGAATAGATGCTTCTGCTTTGGTGACTTAACATTATCTGATAACTATATAATTATATAGATCTTATATATCTTGATTAGGCAGTTACCCACCAGGGTGGCGCGGTTGGTAGAGTTACGGACTCGCGTGCAGAGTCCCTGCATTCGGTCAGCGGTTCGAGCCCACCAAGTTCGTCCTGGCGTGGTGGTGCTTTGTATAGTCAATAACCTTGTAGTTGGTACTTGCAAAGTGTCTAGATAGGATCTAAGTATCTGATTAGGCAGTTATGAGTAACATCTTATATTATTTCTGATTGGCTATTCAGGTGTGGTAATAATGTTGAATAAGGTAACACCTGAGCGGTAACTGCAAATTATCCAATGATTTGTGCTTGGAAGAAATCCACCTTGCTTTGTATAGGGGTTGGGCCGGCATGATCCGCCTTTCCCTTTTGATGTAATTTACATCAATAAATTATTCAATTCAATTCAACATTCACAAAATGTCAACAACCTCTGAAGCAAAATTCTCTCTCTCTCTCTCTCTCTCTCTCTCTCTCTCTCTCTCTCTCTCTCTCTCTCTCTCTCTCTCTCTCTCTCTCTCTCTCTCTCTCATTGTATAGACAAAAAGATGCGAGCCTCGTTAAAAGATCTACAAACAACAAAATCAGAAACCTTGGCAAGGCCACAATCAACAGCGGTCGAGCAGTTTATACCCACACACGTATGTCAGCTCGCCAGAAATCATAACACACGAAATACTAATATCACTTGTTTAGATGAAAACTTGGTCGTCGTTGCCGAAGATCAAAAAGTTCAATTGGCAGGGTTCCTCATTGTATGGTATATTTTTGCATTCGCACCCCGACCCTGCCCCAGCATGAAGTCGTACACTCTGAAAGACCGATCCTCCCTCTGCTCACGCAACCTGCAGTGGTCGTGGTAGTGGCGGTGAAGGCGATGAAGCAGTAAATGTGGCTACCACAAACACAACATTTCGTCAGAGGAGAATGTAAAGGCATCGTAACTAAAGAGAGATAATGTGTGTGTGTATGAGGTGTACGTGTGTGTGTGTGTGTGTGTGTGGTGTGAGAAAGAGAGAGTTTGCTTGTTTATTCCATTGTATATGAGGCACTTAATTGTTACTTGGTGATTACTGACAGTAGCTATTCTGAGTTTTCCTTTAACTCGATCGAATCCGATTTAGGCTCTGCTGCAATATACTCGCTACAAAGACTTTTTTTCCTTCTATTTGTTTTAATGTTTTACCTATCTACTTATGTATATTTCATAATTGTATACCTATAGTATATTTTATTTATTATGGTCAAAATGCACTAAGGAGGCCACGCCCCCTGCCTTCCCCCATTTTCTACTGGGCAGCTGATTGGTGAATTCCTCGACTACCACTCACAATATCCTCACTACACAACAGCGCGTGACCACAGTGACTGGAGTCTGGACAGCGCAATCTTTACTACAAAGGGTGTAGTGTTATAGTGAAGATAACATGTGCACTACACACACGATATCCTGTTGGCCTATATTAATTAACACTACACCCTTTGTAGTGAAGATTGCTCTGTCCAGTGGTCATGCGCTGTTGTGTAGTGAGGATAACTGATTGGTAGTGATGATACGAGGACTGCTCCTGTAAGCTGCCCCGTAGAAGGGGGGAAGTGCAGGGGTCGAGGCCTCCTTAGTGCATTTTGACCATACTAAATAGAATAGACTTATAATGATTAATTACCTTCATAAAAAAAATGCAATGGCGTAAAGAAAATGACGTGAGGAGGATCATGACATTACATAACGAACCATTGCTGAGTTAACGCACAGTGAAAATAATAATTTTCCAGTTATATTACAATACTATATAGCAGGCGAATGCATATATATATATATATATATATATACCTTCTTCTTGCATAAGGTATTCCTTAATCTAAACCTGAGTAGCTACAGCATTAAGTCAGACGAGTGTTCCTCATAACAAGGACGCCGCTATTCTATTAAGTAACACAAGTTAAATAAAAAATAATAATATATCATAGATTTGAAAGGTCCTATCGAGGTAGTTTAGTAATATCAGAACCTTCAGTATAATTCGCTGTGCGAAAACAAATGGTAACTCGACGATGTCAGCCTCGTATTTTTATCAGTTTATAAAAATAGTCTTGAGACACGTGTGGCCCAGTATGAGCCTTGATCTGCTGTTCCCGGCTTTCCCTGCCCACGATAATCAGTAGTACGGTACTGAAACTAAGATTATACTTACAAGCCACAGATCGAGGCCGCCTTCATTATCATTTACTGAGGAAGCGAGAGGAGTCCTTCTCCTGACAGCTAAACAAAAACAATGGCTATTTTACAACTTATGTAGTATATTCAGCATCGATTTTTCCCCTTTTATACTGAGTGTAAATTTTCTTTTTTATTTCTTAAATTCTTAAAAGGCGAATACCTTCTATTCTCACCAACTATTATTGTTCAAGAAGAAGAAAACAGTGCCATAACCGATCTCTGCGTAAGAAATATAATCCCCATGCATGTGTATTTTTAGGTTACGTGTGGTGTGAGGGGAGGTGGGAAAGTTGTATATGCTAGAAGAAACAACTTTACATGTAAGAACATAAGAACATAAGAAAATAAGGGAGTTACAAGAGGTCGTGGCTGAGACGTAGGCTACACTTGGTAGATCCTATATAGCGGTGAAATAGTGAAACTGCATATAGGAAAGGGTCGAATGCAATGACTATAGTTAATTAATTATTAAGGATTAATAATTAATCTTAAGGTCTGCAGTGTGCCTTGAGAAGTGGAGTGGACGGGAGGGAGACACCAAGGGAGAGGAGGCCTAGTGAGGGATGTTGGTGGACGGTGGTGGTGCATGCGTGGGGGTAAGCGGGGTGAGTCACCGTGAGTTTGTGAGGTTCAATGATCACTGCAACACAACTAATTGCGAGACGGCTGTTGTGATGCCTCACATGTTTATCCCTCGATCGATCCGACCTTTCCTCAATCATAACATGAGGTGCAGCGATAGTGCGCTTAACAACACACAACACTGCATAACTAACCGACAGCTTGACAAGAGATATACAAACCTGGGTAGGAAATCGACACCAGTGAGGTTACTCAGGGTACACGAGGGTACGAAGCAGGGTTACCACACTAAATATTCAGAAATCCCAAGACTGACCCCCGATAAATCCCAAGATAGACAAAAATATCCCAAGGTCTTTGAAAAAAACATTGAAGCTGAATCCTAAATACGGTACACATGCTTACCTTGAGATAAACTACTGGAGAAATACTTGAATAATCTCCCCCCAAATCCCAAGATAGACAAAACAAATTCCAAGGCCATGGCTTAAATTCCAAGATCTTGGGAAAAATCCCAAGGAGTGGCATCCCTGGTACTAAAAAGTGTATGTAACAAGATTCTCTGAGTCAGCCTTGGATATGTGCCAGCCCGTGATTGTACATTTTGAATACCCACGTGTCTGTAGTTATAACTGCATACATTTATTGATGTATCTTTCCTATGAGTTGTTCAGCATCGCACACACGAATATATTAAGCCTTTTCCCCATATGTATCCAATGATTGTATTATATGCCTTGTTCATTTCTCATTTATGTTTTATCTATAATTTTATCTACTTGGGTAATTATCAACAAAGGAAGGAGTAACAAGGTTTATCTTTCCCACAATTAATTTTATTTCATTGTTACAAAACGTGGAGGTACAAAAAAGCAATGCTATAAGGGCCTATATAAAGTGTAACCAAGGAGGCAAGTTACCTATTCCTTAATCAATGCCTTTGGTAATAAGTGTCTTCGCAGAATCATGGGGTATCGCTGGGATGATTACGTGTCAAATCAGCGATTGCACCGTGAGACTGAATCGAGGCCTATTACCTGCATAGTCCGTCAGCGCCAACTTCGGCTATATGGGCATGTGGCACGCTACCCTGAAACCGATCCTTCCCATCGAGTTGTATCTGTAAGAGACAATCCGGCGTGGAGGAGGCCAAGGGGGCGCCCACTAGGCTCGTGGCTGGGGCAAGTTGATGTTTCTTGTCGAGAGCTGCTTGGTATGGGAAAGGAGCCTGCATGGGAACTCGCGCGTGGTGACCCCCGGGAGTGGCGTCGTAGGGTGGGCGAGGCCACGCACCCCCCGGCGTATGCCCCCAATGATTGATTGATTGCTACCTCGAAGGATCTGTTTGATGGTCAGGTATATGCTAACAGAATATCTGCAGATTTTATAAAATACTTAAAAGACAATGGGTGGACTCACGGTGACTCCATGCAATTATAGCAGATATGTGTGCAATTTTCTAGATTTTTTTATTTACATGATCATACTGAAAGGGAAATGTTGTAGGAGCAGTTGGTAAATTTTCAGATGAACACCGAACTCACTTTGGTGGACGAAACTATTTTTTTCTGGTGTGTTTTTATGTGTTTTGAATGAATCTGCTAACCGTTTCTGCCGCAATTATTATTATTTTTTTTTTTGCAAAAATGACAAAAAAAAAAGAACCTAAACCTAGCCTAATGTTTACCTATACCTAACCTAACTCATATCTCTAACCTAACCTATACCTAACCTAACCTTTACCTAACTAAAAAAAAAACTTTAAAAAAACTACCTAACATAAGGCCTCTTCCATTTGTGCCCAAGCTGCATGAACCAGTTCTTTCAGTTCAGGGTTGGGTTCTGGGTTCAGGGTTGGGTTCGCGTGTCACAAATGGAACGCAAAAACCCCGTTTTTTGTTTACAAACATACTCAGCTGGCGAGGCAATTTAAGAGAGAGAGGGGAGAGAAGGGGGAAGAGAGGGGAGAGAGAGAGAGAGAGAGAGAGAGAGAGAGAGAGAGAGGGGAGAGAGAGAGGAGAGAGAGAGAGAGAGAGAGAGAGAGAGAGAGACGAGAGAGAGAGAGAGATACCGAGAGAGAGAGATAACAAGAGAGATAACGAGAGAGAGAGAGAGAGATAACGAGAGAGAGATAACGAGAGAGAGAGATAACGAGAGAGAGAGATAACGAGAGAGAGAGAGATAACGAGAGAGAGAGATAACGAGAGAGAGAGAGAGAGAGAGATAACAAGAGAGAGAGAGAGATAACGAGAGAGAGAGATAACGAGAGAGAGATAACGAGAGAGAGAGAGATAACGAGAGAGAGATATAACGAGAGAGAGAGATAACGAGAGAGATAACGAGAGAGAGATAGATAACGAGAGAGAGAGAGAGATAACGAGAGAGAGATAACGAGAGAGAGAGAGAGATAACGAGAGAGAGAGAGAGATAACGAGAGAGAGATAACGAGAGAGAGAGATAACGAGAGAGAGATAACGATAGAGAGAGATAACGAGAGAGAGATAACGAGAGAGAGATAACGAGAGAGGGAGAGGTAGCGAGAGATAACGAGAGATAACGAGAGAGAGATAACGAGAGAGAGAGAGATAACGAGAGATATAACTCAGCTAGCTGCTATGTGAAGGGATCATATCAAGTTTAAGATCGCGGGAAGGCATGGACTCCACCAGCCATGTATGCCTCTTTTATGCCGTCTGACATCCTCTCCGACTCGTGCATGCGGAAAACCCTTCACGATAAGAGAAATAGGGCCCAAGGCGACCATTGTTTGTTATGAACTGAAAACTCTACCCAAGCTACCCACCAATGAATGTGAGTAGAGAAAGTTCACGGGTTTTGGTGAGTCACTACGCGCTTTGCCTCGGACCCAGGTTTTCGTGCGCAAATGGAACGCCTGAACTCTTGGGTTCCGTGAACTGGTTCTTGAAATGTCGCAAATGGAAGAGGCCTCTATATCTATCTAAAAAAAAAAAAAAAAAAAACCATTTGCGACAGAAACGGTTACCAACAGATTCATTCAAAACACATAAAAACACACCAGAAAAAAATTGTTTCGTCCACCAAAGTGAGTTTGGTGTTCATCTGGAATAATACTGAGCAGTTTGTCACCTTCTGCCTGTACCTCTGCCTCGCAGATATAGGCTTGTTACCCATAAAAAAAGCCGATAACAGAGAATGGAGCAAAACAGAAGGTGTAGAAAACATTAATAAGAGCCACGGGAATGGTAGACTTATGAAAACTGTCTTCGCACTGATGCTCCTCAATATATTATATATTATAAAATTATATCAACAACACTATATATCGGCCTCACACACGGAAATCCTATGATGTAAACACATTTGGTAAAATTTCGATAGTGGGCTTTCACCGATTTCGAGGCCGAAACTTAAGTTTTCCTGAATAGTTTTGATGACTGTATAGGCGTGGCCACCGAGATGACCTAGACACCTATACCGTGGCCACGGGATAGGTGTCTTGCACTGACGTCACGATCTAGCGTCTTCAAGCCAAATGCCGCCGTCTTCAAGCCAAATGCCGCCCGTCGGAGCGAGCTGGAGGACCAACAAACTCCACTTACCGCCCGTGTTTGCCAGCTTATGGTACTTTTCCCCTACTAAATATATGTTTATCAGTATAAAAGATATACTGTTGTCTTTGGAAATGTTTGTTCTATAATATTATCAAATAAAAAACCGTAAAACACACTAAAGAAAGGCCATTATGAGACTCACAAGAAATATGCATGAACTTAATATTCACAAACTCCAGCTCCCACTTAATATTTTGCTCGAAAACTTTTTACATGGACAATATCAATAGAAGCGGAATTTTCATTAGCTTTCCATTGATATATTTCGTTTCCTGATAAATGAACTAGAACCATGTATAAATTGGGAAAAAATACCCGATTTCATGATGTTATTTATTTAGTTAACGCTAATTTATGCATGGTTCTAATTCATTTATCAGAAAACGAAATATATCAATGGAAAGCTAATTAAATTCCGCTTCTATTGATATTGTCCACGTAAAAAGTTTTCGGGCAAAATATTAAATGGGAGCTGGATGTTGGTTCATGCATATTTCTTGAGTCTCATAATGGCCTTTTTTTAGTGTGTTTTACGGTTTTTTATTTGATAATATTATAGAACAAGCATTTCCGAAGATAACAGTATATCTTTTATACTGATGAACGTATATTCGGTAGGGGAAAATTACCATAAGATGGCAAACATGGGCGGCAAGTGGAGTTTGTTGGTCCTCCAGCTCGCATCTCCCGCGCCTGTCGCAGCCACAACAAGGGCTGTGACGTCACGTGCAAGACACCTATTGAATGAATCTGGCACTCGTTTTTGTCGGAAATAAATAGTGTTTACAGGGTGTAGGCCCTGTAGGGAGTGTCCGCCACGCCCCTCCCGGCCCGCCCCGCAAACCTTGCTCCGCTTCGCACTGCCATAGTATTGATAATTTTCTTTTTTTCTTGATCTGTTACTAAACCAAACCCCACCTCTAACCTAACCTAGCTATAACCTAATCTGATTTAACCTAATTCTTAACTGTTTCTAGCTGGCTAAAATAACTGTAGATTTTCGGTAGTAGCTACATGTAATGCCATTATTATTCAATCGCGCCATGGGAAATGGGCTTCAAAATACCCAGAGTGAAGAAATCTACACGATGATGTAGGTATAGAATCCTATAACTTTTTGAAAGGTATGTAAAACTTTCCAAAATCTCAATGTCAAAAGTTAATGAATATGTTCAGAATATACACCATGAATTTGTGGCTCAAATAATAGAGAACGCTGATTATAAGCCTGTATCAAATCTAAATGATGATCTGAAGAAGATATACTTATTGATAATACAGTTGTAAAAGTATTTCCACAGAAAAGCAAGTTTATTAAGAAAAGCAATAATAGCAACATGAGTGTCTATTGTTACGCCTGGCGTTATGCATGTAGTGGTGGTAAGGGAGGTATGTTGGGGGTTGTGTGGTGTCGTGTGTCTGTGTGTATGAGCTGAGAGAAAGGAGGCAGCGTGTGAGGGTGCGCGTCGGCGACCTTGTATGCGAGGGGTGGGTGTGGGGTGTGGAACGGGGAGTGGGCCCGGGAGACGTGTGTTCTAGGTACCCCGGTCTCGCGGGGGGAGCGGTGCCAGAAGGACGTATGGGTGGGTGCCTGCTCTTAACACAAAGAAGAGTGAGGTCTCAGGCGTCGGGAGGAACAGACGCACGCGCTCCTGGGGGAGGCACGGTGGTTGTAGTGGTGTTGGGAGAGCTGTGGATGTGGTGGTGGTGGGGGAACTGTGGATGTGGTGGTGGTGGGGGAACTGTGGATGTGGTGGTGGTGGGGGAACTGTGGATATGGTGGTGGTGGGGGAACTGTGGATGTGGTGGTGGTGGGGGAACTGTGGTGTGGTAACGCCTCTTGCCTTGCGACAATCTTCAAGCGATTGGAGGTAGATGACGTATTACCGGTTAATTGTACTCTTTGTGCTTGTGGCTTGTGGCTTGTGGCTTTGTCAGTAAACCAAGAAATGAGTCAGTGTTTCCTTCGCCTGTGTGTTGTGTTGATTGACCTCGTGATATACCAGCTCGCCTCGCCCTGATACACCGAACTGAGGAAGGGCTGCAGAAGTATGTCTAGCAGCAGTGGGTATTGTTACACGGCCCTTGTACAGCCTCACCTGAGACACACCTGCAGTGTGTGGTGAGGTCCAAGAAGAAGAACAGCTTAACAATTGGTGTTATGAAGTGGAATTTGTGTGTGTTAGAGTGAGAGCCGGCTAGTGTAACACGCGGTCAAGATGGCGTCGGAAGAGAAGGCGAGTGTATCGTTGGACAATGAGCTGACTCAGCAGAATGAAGACAAAGGCGCGGAACAAGCCTTGGGTGAGCCGAACCAGGCTGGCGGGCCCGTGGAAAGTGAATTGAATGTGATGAACATGCTCAGGGCGTTGATGAGTGAAATGAAGGAAAACAAGGAAAACCTGAGATAGGCATGCGAGAAAAACAATGAATACGTGAACGAGCTGATAAAGGGGATGAGAGAGGCGAGGGAAGATGCGAGGCGGTACATCGAAGCGGTGTGTGCTGCGCCTTCAGGAGGATCGTGCCGAGAGGAAATCGTGAGCGTGGGAGGCACTGAGGAAGTACTGCCTTTGCCGCGCCGTCAGGATAATTCATGCCTCCTGGGCCTGGACTACCTGACGCAGAGTGGGGCGTGCGTCGACCTGGGGAGGAGGACGGTAAGGATATGCGGAGAAGAGGTGCCCTTACTCCCAGGTGATGCCCCAGCGGAGATAGTTGCGGCTGAGCGCGTGCGCCTTGCCCCGAGGACGGAAACTAGTTTGCTTTGTACGCTGACCAGGAAGATGGAAGGAGCCGACGGCATGGTGGAGTCCACGGAGCACCCGTGACTGGCTCTGCCTGGTGTAGAGGGTGGGTTTCTGGGAGGCGCACCGAGTTGTGAGGCAGGCGCGCCGCCCACCCCGGCCGCACCATCCGCTCCTCGCCTCCCTGCCTCGCCTACGTCACCCCAGCGCCGCGCTGCGGTGTGTGGCCATTCGGAGCGACGTGGATCGTCGCTGTTTGATGGAAAGGCGGCGTGGAGGGCCTGCCGGGCCCGTTTCGCGGCGCTGGCAAGCAGCGTAAAAGGCAGGAAGGGCCTTGTTGGGGCCCTGCCGCCCAGACGGATGCGGAAGGGCAAGAGGCCCGCTCACTTCGCCTCGGCATGGGGCCACCAGAAGAAGAACCGCCGGCGTGGTGAGCGAGGGAAGCCGCGCAGCCAGCAGTGGAGGCCTCGGAGAGCCAGGATGAAGGAGACGTCCCCATACCTGCCTCTGCTGCGCTTTCAGGAGGATGGCGAGCGCAGTGTGTGGCCCCCGCCGAAGCTGTGGCACGTGGCAGTGACGGCTTGTTACGATGGTGGAGGGATGCACCGACGTGCCTTCTACCAGGCAGAGCCAGCCACAGCGTGCTGCTGTTAAGTCCTGCCGCACCTTCACCGGCGCTTTGCAGTGGAGGGCATGGTCCTTCGGGAGGGTCGTGGCGCCTTTTCCACCGCGAGACTAGAGCAGTGGGAACAGGGGGAGCTGTTGGGGGTCCAGTGGAGTGTAGACTCCTGGATTGTGGTTACCTCTGAGGCGGGCCCAGGGTAGAGGAAGTCCCTGTGGTTTGGGGCGCCTGTGGTTGAGGTAGCAGCTCGGTGTTCCTGCTGGGGTGTCTCGCGGGGGGGGGGGGAGAGGAGGGCTGCCTGGTATGACCTTTCCAACATTGCAGTGGCGGGTGGGGGATGGCGATGTAGGGTCTTGCAGCTCAAAGCTGATGGGGGCACTGTTGTGTGGTAGAGGTAGTGGTGAAGGGAGGTGGTGGTGGTTGTAATGGTGGGTGGAGGTGACGTGCGGTCTGCGTGCTTCAGGAAGCAGCGCGCGGGGTGGTGAGTAGCCGAGTGTGGTGCGCGCCACGCTGACGGCAACGCAGCAGAAGGAGAGGTGGATATTCGCAAGGTTGGGGCCTGCGAGGAGGAATTAATGTCGTCAGGTTTGGGCCACGACGGAGGTTAAAGTGGTTTCACCAGGAGGGTAAGGTGGAAGATTTGGCTGCTGTGGAGTAGTGTGGTGGTGTGGAGGCATGTGGTCTACTCCATGGTGTTGTGGTGGAAGTTGTTGTGGTGGGAGAATTATGTAATAGATGCATGACTATGAGGAAATTGAATTATTGTTTGTACATGTGCTATGTTTCTGTATTTTCTTAAGTGCTAAGGTGTGGATGTTTTTGCATGACCGAGACGGTCACGCTGTAAAGGAGGGGCAGTGTTACACCTGGCGTTATGCATGTAGTGGTTGTGGGGGAGGTATGTTTGGGGTTGTGTGGTGTCGTGTGTCTGTGTGTATGAGCTGAGAGAAAGGAGGCAGCGTGTGAGGGTGCGTGTCGGGCGACCTTGTATGCGAAGGGGTGGGTGTGGGGTGTGGAGCGGGGAGTGGGCCCGGGAGACGTGTGTTCTAGGTACCCGGGTCTCATGGGGGGAGGGGTGCCAGAAGGACGTAAGTCTGGGTGCCTGCTCTTAACACAAAGAAGAGTGAGGTCTCAGGCGTCGGGTGGAACAGACGCACGCGCTCCTGGGGGAGGCACGGTGGTTGTGGTGGTGTTGGGGGAACTTTGGATGTGGTGGTGGTGGGGGAACTGTGGATGTGGTGGTGGTGGGGGGAACTGTGGTGTGGTAACGCCTTGTGCCTTGCGACAATCTTCAAGCGATTGGAGGTAGATGACGTATTACCGGTTTATTGTACTCTTTGTGCTTGTGGCTTGTGGCTTTGTCAGTAAACCAAGAAATGAGTCAGTGTTTCCTTCGCCTGTGTGTTGTGTTGATTGACATCGTGATATACCAGCTCGCCTCGCCCTGATACACCGAACTGAGGAAGGGCTGCAGAAGTATGTCTAGCAGCAGTGGGTATTGTAACACGGCCCTTGTACAGCCTCACCTGAGACACACCTGCAGTGTGTGGTGAGGTCCAAGAAGAAGAAGAGCGGAACACTATGATAAACAGTGTTACTTAAGTAGGAAAGAGTATCATAAGGCAAAACCTAAAATTTATTAAGAAAAGAGTTTGAGTAGCTATAATGACATAATAACAAAGAGTAAGAAATACAAACGAGACCTGAAGCGAATTAAAGTGTAAGAAAAACACAATTTCATTACAAAGCTGCGAAATGCAAAAACTATAAGGACTCAAAATTATATTGGTAAATTTTGCAGGAAACAAAGAGAAAGATCTGACATACCAATTTTGATAGCAAAATTTATGAATAATTTTTTAGAGATTAGCACAACAAGATAGCAATGAAGACTCTTCCATTAGTACTGACATTGATATTCATGACAATAGTGTGTTGAATAAAGAGGTCACGGAGGTTGAAGTCTACAAGTGTATACTTAATAGGCATTATTGTCACTATTCATAGAAATGTGGATGATGTAAAGGATACAAATAACTACAGAGGCATAACCTTATTAAGTTGTCTGGGTAAGCTGTTTACAACAATGCTTAATGTAAGGTTGACAAAATTATGTGATGATAATTTTGTTATTAAAGAAATGCAAGCAGGTTTTAGGCAGGATTACTCTACTGTTGACCATATTTTTCTAATTAAGAACTTAATTGATCTGTTTCAGTATAAGAAGAAAAAATTGTTTTGTTTGTACCAGCGTTTCTCAAACTGTTTACCCTTGTGGAACCCTTGCAATCATTTTCACGTCTCAGGGAATCCCTACATAAACATTCTTACAAATCATTATTAATATCTTTCTTTAGTGTTTTATAAACTTAAAGTTCATAAAGAAAACAATATATATATATATATATATATATATATATATATAATATATATATATATATATATATATATAATATTATTATATATATTATTTTTTTTTTTCTTCTGATAACTGGTTTAAGCAATAAATAAGTTACGTTTTTCTTAAGGGGACCACACACCCTGAATATATTAAAAATTAATGAAAAATACAACAAATCTGTTTAAGTCATATCATGGTAGTTGTGGCCTTGGGCAACACACTAGTAGATCGTTTTTCCCAATTAAGGATATTTAAAGGGATTTTAACCTCCCGCTCCCTCCCCTCCCGCACCACGCGAGCGCCACGCCTCGTTTGTTTACATCAGTTTTGACGATAAAATATCAATTATAATGCAATTTATGAGTTTCCTGATGTATTTGAATGATTACTTATGCGTCTGGCAATGCGTGCGAGAATGTAAAGCAGTTACCGGTGTCGCGTGGGCAAGTGTCTGTTTAAGCCCCCTTCACACATTCCACAATGGAACCACAAACGCGCCAACAATGCAATGCGCAGCGCCGTCATGGTACTGGTTATGGGTCCATCGTGACCGATCGTGACGCTCGTGACGCGCTCGGCCGAGACCACGAAAAGTTAGTGCGTGCACTAAAAAATTGGGAAGCTCCCCGACTTTTGTACCCAACGCAGCGCTATCGTAAGTCTATCGTGACGCTATCGTTATCTATGTAGCAGCTTCGTGACACTATCGTGATCGTCGTATGTCTATCGTGACGATAAGAAACCGTTACGCGCTCCTTCATCCCTGCCTTCACCCCCTTTTTTGCACCCTTTCCGCCTTCTCCCCTCTTTCTCATTCACCTCCACCCATCCCCGACTCTCTTTCCCCTACTCCCACCACCACGTGGTGACACTCCCCCCTCGACTCCCTTCCCCCTACTCCCACCACCACGTGGTGATACTCCCCCTTCGACTCCCTTCCCCCTACTCCCACCACCACTTGGTGACACTCCCCCATCGACTCCCTACCCACTACTCCCATCACCACGTGGTGACACCCCCACCCCCCTTTTAACCACTCACATCCCCACCAACACCACGCCTTCTCCATCCCCAACCCCCCTCCCCCCCGTTTTCCCACCAACACCAACACCCCCTTCTTTATTACAACCCCCTCCCCCGTTTTCCCACTTTCCCCATCACCAACACAACCCTGTTTCTCCCACCTTCATCTCTAGCCCCTTTTCCTTCTCCATCATCATGGCAACCCCCACCCACGTGTGAGGCATGTTGCTAGCTCTTGACGCTATCGTGATACGTTCATGGCACCGTCATGGCACTGTCGTGGTTATCGTAGCTCTATCGTGACGACAAAATGACCGTTTATTTTCCATTCGTGACATAGTCTTATAGCTGTCATGACTCCATCGTGACCATCTTACGACCATCATGACACATACGTACAGGCAGCGTGACATTGTTGTGAGGCTATCGTGGTCTGCGTTAATCGTGGTCAAATTTCACGATAGCGTCAATAATCAAATTGGTGGCGCTATCGTGGTTCGATTATGGAATGTGTGAAGGAAGCTTTACGAAAAACAGTCCGTTTACTAACAAAGGCAAAGAAAACGGGCGTTGAGGGGAATACTTACTAATATTGACTTGATCAACAAAGGCATGTCCAGGTGTCCTACGACAACAAACCCGTCTATATTTATTAAAAAAAGGGGGGGGGGGCACGAAGTGGAACACTCGCCGACGTCGGCGAGAATTCCTATTGGTGACAGTTATAGGTATAGTTTTGAGCATATATGATATATGAGGCATTCAATTGGCCAAGTAAGGTATATATGAGGCATTCAAGTGGTTAAGGCCCCATCTCCTGCTTACAGGAAATTTCTGTTCGAAATTGAATGCCTCATATATCATATATGCTCAAAACCATACCTATAACTGTCGCCGATAGGAATTCTCGCCGACGTCGGCGAGTGTTCCACTAAGTGCCCCCTCCCCCTTTTGTTGATAAATAAAGACGGGTTTGTTGTCGTAGGAAACCTGGACATGCCTTTGTTGATCAAGTCAATATTAGTAAGTATTCCCCTCAACGCCCGTTTTCTTTGCCTTTGTTAGTAAACGGACTGTTTTTCGTAAACAGACACTTGCCCACGCGACACCGGGAGTGCATCAGAGCTCAGTGGCTTTGTTGCCACTGATAAGAAAGGGTACTGTCTTAGTACCTTGGGTTAGAGGTTCCCAGCCTCATAATAACATCCTTATTGAGTCAGGAACCCATTAACACACCCAAAAACACAGAAAATGAAAGAGAAGTGCATCTGAGTAATCAGAATACCAATCTGGTATGTTCTGAAAAGTGTTCCTACCTGGCGGCAATGAGACCCTTACCTTGAGTGACTAATATCCTGCCCTGCAGGAGGGGACCAGGTTTAAGCCCCGGAACCCTAGTTCCGGGAACCCTAGTTCCCCAAATGTTCCCCGGAACCCTAGGGTTCCGGGGAACCCCGGTTGAGAAACGCAGGAACTTTGTACATTGATTACAGAAAAGCATTTGATCTTGTGTGGAGAGATGGTTTATGGTACAAGTTACTAAAGGTAAGGATAAATGGTAAGATCATTCGAGTATTAAGAAATTTGTATAATAACATAAATCTTGTGTTTCAGTTAATTTGAGTTTTCAGACTATTTTGTAACTTACACTGGAGTTAGGCAGGGAGAACATTTGTCACCACTTCTTTTCTCTTTGTATGTGAATGACCTTGAAGATTATTTGTTGGAAAGTAACTGTAATTATATAAAAATAGATGATAAATGGATAGATGATATGCTTAGGCTTCTTGTCTTAATGTACGCAGATAACACTGTTATACTGGCTGAAAACGAAACAGGTCTTTGTGATGCACTGAGAGCTATAGAAATGTACTGTGACAAATGGAAATTAGATATCAACTGCAAAATGACAAAAATTACTATATTTTCCAAGGGAAAATGTATAGCAGAGAATTATAACTTTCAGTTCGAAGGGGAAAAAATCGACATTGTTGAGGATTGTAAATACTTAGGTGTAAACATGAGTTACAATGGAAGCTTTAAAACATGCCAGGAACAGCTTTGTAAGCAAGGAAAAAGAGCAATGTTTAGCTTAGTCGCAAAATGTAGAAAATTTTATCTTCCTTTTGATTTGCAATTATAATTATTTGACGCGGTGCTATGGCCTGTTATTACATATGGTTGTGAGATTTGAGGTTACAGTCCCATTAAAGACAGAAACTGTAGCTACATGTTACATTTCTGAAGCATATACTTAATGTACGTAAGACTACATGTAATGTTATGGTATATACATGGGTGTTGGGTAAATATCCTATCAGTACCTACTCAGTACTCATGTAAGAAGTAAAAGGCTAAATTATTGGTCAAAAATTATCTATGGTAAACAAGATAAACTTTGTTGTGTAATGTATCAATGTCTATTTAAATTGCATAACGAAAATAACTTCAAATCACCGTGGTTGAATTATATAAAAATGTTGTTGAACAATTCGGATATGTCTGGGATATGGTTAAGTCAAGAAGTACATAATCCTCTTCAGTTGAAGCTTACTTTTTGAAAAAAAATGTTAAGGATCACAGAGTGGCATTCAAACCTAAATAGTAAATCACCATGTTTCTTATATGAATAATTCTTCTTTTCAAAGTTATTTGGTAAGCTTACCAAAACAATACAGAATCAGCCTTTGTAAGTTAAGGACTAATACTTACAGATTACTGTAACAGGCAGGTTTACCAGAACCCCGAGGGAGCAAAGGTTTAGTAGTAAATACAATGATAGCATTGTAGAAGACGAGTTCCATCTCTTACTCGAATGTACAAACCAAGATATTCCCGAGTTGATGTTCCGCTATATACCTGTACCTGAGTATTATAGAAATAATCTCAGCAGGCTTAAGATGGTACAACTATTCAAAGAAAATAGATACAAAACACAACATAAAGTAGCATTATTTGTCAAGTCTATATTTAGCTTTTTTTTGATAATTTGATGTGATATTTAAGAGAATATATTACACTGTATACCTGGACACCTTGGAGCACAGCTCCTGTGCAAAATATAGAGTGTATATTTTGCACAGGAGCTATGCTCCATACTTTGTTACAAAGTCTGAGCATGTATGTCTATGCACTCTAGTAGCTCATGGTGGTGTTGCATGCAATTTATGTCCAGAACTAAACTCTTCAAGAATCCACTAATTGAAGGTCCAGGAACAATATTTGGTTGGTAACACATTTCCCACTGACGGCGAAATAGCTGAAATGGCCACGCCCCTTTTTTTGGGCCACGCCCTTTTTGAGCGAAATACTACCATCCGCCGTGACTGTATCTACAGAACCGTTAGACCTAGGAGGTTGCCCGACCACCCAAAATGTGCGCAATGGCCACATTATGGGGGGTCAGTAATAAATTTTCATATCCAAAAGTCAATGGTTTTTAAGATAATTGCCAAAAACCGATTTCAGCATGTTACGCACTACAATTTATCGTAATTGTTCCTGTTCCTATTGTTCAATTACTTGATTCCTGAAGAGTCTAGCAACAATCTGCATAAAGAACTACAATGAACCCTATTTATTTTTTGTTTCAGGAGGCGTTAAAGTGTTTAAGTGTTAAAGTGAAGCGTTAAAGTGTTCTCTGATGGCAAGTAATTCTACTTTCGATTCCTGCTTGCTGTGACTAAAATATGGTAAGTTTTTAAATAATAGTTGCATTATGCACATTAAATCCATCTGAAACAAGTTTTTAAATTATAGTTGCATTATGCACATTAAATCCATCTGATTTGTTCTATCATTAATTATGCAAAAAATCTTTTGTACAGGAAACTTTAGTGTTCTCAAGGCCAGCAGCCGAAAGAGTTTATGATGGGACTGCATGCGTTATATGCAACACTGCATCAGGGAAAACGTTAACAGGTAAATTTTACCATAATCTCCAGTTTGGGTTCAGATGGGATAGCATCAGGAACCTATTCGGTCAACTTGGCATGTGTGTGTAACTATGTGTGTGTGTGTATTTGTGTAGTTCTAACACGAAGGATGTCAGGACAGCTGCCACATTAAGGGTTGTCCTGACAGTGAAATTCAAAATATTTTTACTGTCCTGACAATTATTTCTATAGGAGTGTTATTATGAAGGTTAGGGTTTAGGGTTTAATACAAAAGGGAGAACAATGGATGAACAATACTGTCCTTACCTCACATGTCTATTGATGAAAAAGTGTATGTATGTGTGTATGTGACGCCTTGCTTGTAAACACGAAATCTCAAGAACGGTAATGCAGATTCAGTTTATCTTTGGTACACAGATAGGTCATGGTCGGTAGATGGTCACTATTATTTTTGGTGATGATATCATGCATATTAATGAGGAGGCGGGGCTTAATGTAAAAAAACTTGAAATGCTCATATTTCAACAACCGTTTGTCCAATTTGCTTCATATTTGGTATAAACATGTTGTTGGACAGCCTCTATTTGTTCAAAATAATTACGAATCTCAGTAATATGCACACTTGAAAACATACAGTATCTCAAGAATGGTAAAGTCCATCAGACACAGAAATGTTCTTATGCTTCGAAGTACAGATATCCATTATATAAATAGGCCTATCACACATGTATATATTGTAAAATGCATCGGAACCACATAACCATTCAGTTCTAGTTATTATATAGTTACAAGTTTTATGTGAATTGTATGTATAACATGAAGTTTGTCAACCTCATCTTCCACTTCAACAAAACCTGGCAACTACAAAAGCTGTACGTGAAGCTTGGTAACCGGAAAACAAAGAAAACTGTACCAGTCCACCTGTTGGTTGATCAACTGGACAACGGTTTGGTGTCGTGTCTCCCAGCCATTCATGCTCTCAGCGGTTGCGACAGTACCAGCAAGGTGGGTCCAAAGCTGTCTGGCCTGAAAGCATCCATGGATATCTCCCTACTGGAAGGGTTTGGTGTAGAAGAACTGTCACCACAGATAACAAGCACTGCTGAAAAGGTCCTTGTGTCTGGATTAAAGAAGACCGACTGTTCCACTTTCGATGAATATCGATGGGAGCAGTACCACAACTTCAAGAAAGAACTGGACTTCAACCAGCTTGTGTGCTGTTCATCAACGCTACGAGAACACATAAAGCGAGCATATCTGCAGTGTAAGATGTGGTTGCAAGCCCCAACTCCTGCAGTCACCAAACCAGATCCACTCCAGTATGGGTATGAAGCAACGGATGTTGGCATAACACCAGTGATACTGCCAGTATCGTGCAGGCCCGATGACCTGCCCCCTCCATGCAAATGCCCAACATCATGTATTGATGACGTTAACCAAAACGTGCACTTGCATAGAAAGGAACATAAAATGTGTGACGTTTTGTGGCTGTAGTAAAGGCAAAAAGTGTAGAAATCCAAATAATTAAATTCCAAAATAGGAACTCGGAAATCGGAATATGCAAAAGGTACAACAGGTAATATGATAAAGTGTCATACATATGTTGTGGTCTTGGTGGTATTATACAATTGTAGTGCGTAACATGCTGAAATCGGTTTTTGGCAATTATCTTAAAAAACATTGACTTTCGGATATGAAAATGTATTACTGACCTCCCATAATGTGGCCATTGCGCACATTTTGAGTGGTAGGGCAACCTCCTAGGTCCAACGGTTCTGTAGATACAGTCACGGCGGATGATAGTACTTCGCTCAAAAAGGGCGTGGCCCAAAGGGGGCGTGGCCATTTCAGCTATTTCGCCGTCAGTGGGAAATGTGTTACAAATCAAATATTGTTCCTGGACCTTCAATTAGTGGATTCTTGAAGAGTTTAGTTCTGGACATATATTTGCATACAATACCACCATGAGCTACTCTAGTAATGTCTCTTCCTCGTGTTTCTTTCTCCCAAAATATCTCTCTCCCTCCCTCCCTCCCTCCCTCCAGACACGTAAGACATGTTCGCGTCGTGTTCAAACAAGTCGTGACTCGTCGCTTCCGTCCCACTGTCACCTCTTGCCTTACTTTCCTGTCTTATTTTTACCTCTTCCCTCCTTTTACACTTTGACTTTACCATCTCATATATGTCTCCTTCAATTATTTTTTCTTACTTTTATTGTTGATTTCTTTTGTATATTTTGAGTTTTCTTTTTATTTGGAGGATTTATTGTTCGTTTTTAATTATGATAATTATTTCCTGGTCCTCGTTTCACGTTGCATTTTGGTTTTAATTTTCTGTTACAATCTTCTGTTTGGTCTGATAAGTTTTGCATATAACTTTTTATAAAAAATTCCCTTACGCCCTCCCGTTCTATTGCTACATTACTATTTTGCTATTTTTTGCTGTTTTATTTCTTTAACTACATATTTCTCTTTGCTTCTAGTTTAGTTTTCCTTTCTGAATTTCTTTCTTGTATTTGTTTTGCCTTTACTGCGCGTTACTTTTTCCTTTTTCTCTTTTGTTGTTTTCTCTCGTCTCGTTTTCGTCTTGTTACCCTTCTTAGTATGGTTATTTTACGGATTACGGGTTCACTCCATGTTGATACTGGTTGATTAACCTGTAAGGGGTGATTGCCGGATGATGCCCTCTTGACGGGCCGGTAACTTGCTTCGTTGCCCAGAGGTACACATCAAATAAAGTGGTATGTATGGGCTAAACGTGGTCGAGCGGTTCTTACGTAGTTTATAAGTATTCTTTAGTGCCAAAGGATTCGAATAAGACATATCTACAAATATATAATATATATATATATTATATATATATATATATTATATATATATATAATTATATATATATATATATATATATATATATATATATATATATATATAATATATATATATATATATATATATATATATATATATATATATGTACACTTGTGAAGGTTTATACATTAATAATGTCACGCAGTTCGTTAAGTAACGGCCAATGAAACTAATGTCTAGGAGACAGAGCCGGGAACAGTTAATGAAGTGACAAGGTACTCCACACCCCCAGGTGTGGGGTACACACAGACACCCAGGAAGGTGTGTCGTGAGTAGGAGCGCAAGGCTAACGCGTCTCTTGTAGCTCTCCGTGTTCTGTCCCCTCTCCGGCCAGTTGCAGCATATAAGGAAAGCTGCCCGGAAGCTGTTGTTCCGGTGAGCTGGTGAGTGAAGGTGTTTACGTCGTGGTTCCCAAGATCGGGCTATCCTCGTCATCATGATGGGATGGCGTGGCTGCTTGGGTCAGTATAATGTCATCAAAAGGTGGCAGTATTCAGCATCCGCTAGGCGCCAGTACTAGACACACACACACTCAGACATACTGTATTAGTATCGATTAACACATACATATAATATGTAACCAGTACGCTAATATCGCTCTCCCCTTATAACAATGCGTCCTCGCATTGTATAAGGACATGTATACCTAACTGGTGTTACATCGTTGTGTATCTATACCGATTCTCAGTGTTGCCAATCCTTACAAATACCTATACAAGGTGAAGGTTTACATGACAACATAGCAAAGAGGAATGTTTGGTATAACAAGAGTAATTATATAAGGACAGTGCGCTTAAGGTCATCAATAAACTGGTAAAATACTTTACAACAGAATCTAAACATGAGTTATTAGAATAAAAATGAGCTCAAAGTCTGTTAGTAATGTGTTAATATCCCTGCAAATATTAAGAAGTGCGTTTGCCAAAGCTCTACCGCGTAGTCACTTAATAAGACTGGAAGTGTGGAGTGAAGATAAAACACAGCAGGGCTTTGAGAACATGAGTAATAGCACTGGCAGTATTTATTTATTATTTATATTTTAAGACCTGCTTCTTTAAACTTAAGGAGTAGATACGGCTTGTAATGCTAATAAAATCTGACTCCGGGTCGGTACTAAAATTATCACAACATTAAGATATGCATATGTATTATTTGCATACCACCTCAAAGTGATAGGAACTGATTTCAGCTCAAATAGTATTATAACTCAATCAAAATGTTGTGCTGGGAGTGCCACATGGCAGTAACTTCCCTTGACTTTGGCATTTGCTGCTTTTAAGAGTTTATTAATTTTATTTATTTATTTTATTTCGTTATTTATGAATCTATTATTTACGGAGTACGGCTTCTCAGCTAATAAACATATAGACTCCGGGTCTGTAATATAATTTTCACGTTAAGATATGCATTTATGTTATTTCATTGCATATCAGAGAGTAATGTATTTATTTAATCATTCTCTAAGAAGTGATAAGAGCTGCCTTCAGCTAGAATAGTATTCTAAACAATAAAATGTGCATAAAGAGTGCCAATGGCAGTAATTAATCTCTTTTGACACGAGTGCCTGTAGCACTTGGCTGCTAAATTAATAGTTTTTGTGTTATAATATCCTTACATAGACAAAACTATTTCCTGGCAGATAAACTTGACGAAATAGCACTAGTGGCCTGAGGAAGAGTCTTCGGCAGGGGCAAAAGAAAAACTACCTGCAACGGATGTGTTAGAAATAGGCTTCGAGTTAGTAGAGGAGATAGTCTGAGGTGCAGTAAGGTTATTTTATGTTACAAACGGAGGTACTCGGAGGTGATTACATTTATCCCTCAATTCAAGAGTTAATTCCTCAAACAAAAGGTTAACTTCCCTGTACTGTCATTTCCTGCTTCCACAGAGACTAGGAGTACATCTGCTATACTATACATACTAGCAAATAATTCACTCACATTCTAACTTTTGTTTAAGAGTCAATAAATTCATAAGTAAAACTTTAATTAAGTTAACTATTATCTCCCATCTCCTGGCTTTTAAGGCAATTCAAGAAGGAGAATTGAATATATATATTACATATAAGGGAAGCTAACAAATTATTAAGAATTACAAAAATTATGAAATATTAGCGGTAAGCATATTTAAAACATCTATAGAAAAATAACTAACAAATTAATTACTTGCAATTCTTTCATATGGCTATTTAAGCAAAAACAAATGTGAAAATACATATCTCACCACTAAGTGTTATTTATGTAAACGAGTGGCGTTTTAAAAATATGTCTCATGTAAGGTCAGCTAGATGTTGTTTTACTCACTAACATTGTGTGGATTCAGCAAAGGCAAGTCCATCCGTACTGCTGAATCAGGGGGGGTTTCTCCAAAGGCAGCGTCACAGATGAGAGGCGTTGTGTGTTGACGCACAACTGACGGGCTGTCGCGCTGGCTGTCTGGCTGACTGGCTGGCTGGCTGAGTGGCTGTGAGGCTGGCTGAGTGGCTGTGAGGCTGGCTGAGTGGCTGTGAGGCTGGCTGAGTGGCTGTGAGGCTGGCTGAGTGGCTGTGAGGCTGGCTGAGTGGCTGCTGGCTGGAACTGTTGACAAGGAGTTTGCTGAATTGGAAGTATTGGAAATTAATGAGTCGGCTAGTTGTCCCTCTCTCGTCCTGTCTTCATTATAAAAATTCAAATCTTGTCCTCCCGTCTGTGCCATGATAAAAGCCTTGTAACGTCGTCGTCCTCGTTCTTGTCCTCTTGAAAAAAATCTGTAGTCCCAGAGCAATTAATGCAAGAGAATCTTGTCCTCCTGTTCTCGTCGCTGAATCTCGGAGTCAATGTAGGCTGGATTCTCTATACTGGGGAGTTATTAATTGATAACTCTGTTTGTTGTGGTTTGAATAATGATATAAACGGGGAGATCTTTAAGAGGAGATGCTGAATCGTGGAAAAATCACTCAAGGCCAGTGTTTGTCTGACGCAGCTTAAACATTTTTTGTTTCTCTCTGTCTCTCTCTGTTTACGTTCACTGACTCAATGTATTCCCACAATATATCGCTCACGTGTATTAATTAGTATGTACTCGTCCAGTTATTCACTTAAGGCACGTAACTTATATTACAATTTTATGTTGCCACATACCACCGTTGTCGTCTTTTTTATGTTACGACATTACCATTATGTGTTGTAACGCAACACTATGCGCGATGTAATGTTATCTCATTCCACCGCTAATGCACCAATTATGTTACCCTTCTTAGTATGGTTATTTTACGGATAACGGGTTCACTCCATGTTGATACTGGTTGACTAACCTGTAAGGGGTGATTGCCGGATGATGCCCTCTTGACGGGCTGGTAACT
This sequence comes from Chionoecetes opilio, assembly GCA_016584305.1. Classification (NCBI taxonomy): domain Eukaryota; kingdom Metazoa; phylum Arthropoda; class Malacostraca; order Decapoda; family Majidae; genus Chionoecetes; species Chionoecetes opilio. The sequence goes on from JACEEZ010023247.1 coordinate 78,803, forward strand.
TGCTTCGTTGCCCAGAGGTACACATCAAATAAAGTGGTATGTATGGGCTAAACGTTGTCGAGCGGTTCTTACGTAGTTTATAAGTATTCTTTAGTGCCAAAGGATTCGAGTAAGACAATATACTACACAAGATATATATTATATATATATATATATATGTACACTTGTGAAGGTTTATACATTAATAATGTCACGCAGTTCGTTAAGTAACGGCCAATGAAACTAATGTCTAGGAGACAGAGCCGGGAACAGTTAATGAAGTGACAAGGTACTCCACACCCCCAGGTGTGGGGTACACACAGACACCCAGGAAGGTGTGTCGTGAGTAGGAGCGCAAGGCTAACGCGTCTCTTGTAGCTCTCCGTGTTCTGTCCCCTCTCCGGCCAGTTGCAGCATATAAGGAAAGCTGCCCGGAAGCTGTTGTTCTGGTGAGCTGGTGAGTGAAGGTGTTTACGTCGTGGTTCCCAAGATCGGGCTATCCTCGTCATCATGATGGGATGGCGTGGCTGCTTGGGTCAGTATAATGTCATCAAAAGGTGGCAGTATTCAGCATCCGCTAGGCGCCAGTACTAGACACACACACACTCAGACATGCTGTATTAGTATCAATTAACATATACATATAATATATAGCCAGTACGCTAATAGTCTCGTTTCCTTAATTATTTTGATATCTTGTTTTTCTTCTCCTTTGCTAAGTATATTTCCCCTCTCTTTTTTCCTCCTGTTTTTTCCCTGGTTCTCCCTCCTCTTTGTCCAATTTTTTTTTCTTCTTGTTATTGCTCCTGTTCATATTTTGTCCTTGGCTTCTTTTACATTTTAGCCTTTGTTTATATCATATTAATTTATTTATAATCCATACTTTTTTTTTCTCTAATTTTATACTTTCACAATTTTTTCAACTTCCTTTCACCTTATTTCCTTCCCCTTCCATTATTTACTTTCATTCCCCACTTCCCTCTTACTCCCGAATGCTCAATGTGTTTGTTCATATGCTCCTTCCTACTCTTTTTTTCCTCCTCGACCTACGATCTGCCTTTCATTTCCCGCCACGTTCCCTTTGGTCTTTTCCTCTTCTCTCCGACACAAAGACGCATCTTACTCACAAAGAAAGTTGACATTATGAGTTTCTTCAGTGCCAGGAAAGCGAGATTTACTTTACCCATTACTCTCTCTCTCTTTCTCTCTCTCTCTTCACTCTACACTCTAACTACCTCTCTCTCTCTCTCTCTCTCTCTCTCTCTCTCTCTCTCTCTCTCTCTCTCTCTCTCTCTCTCTCTCTCTCTCTCTCTCTCTCTCTCCGTAACAAATCTCAAGTAAACACAGGTTCTAGGTCGTCCTGGGTTGATAATGGGACCAGTTTAGCTAAGTTTATTTACATCAATATTTACAAAACTTATAGTAGCCTTACATAAAACCTTAAGTTATCTTACATTACAAACTTATAATAATCTTATATCTATACATTTATAAGAGATGAGCGGACACCAGCCCGCCGCTGGAATCTGAGGCGACTTGTAGCGCGTTTTCGCGACCGCTCTGGCCCGGTCTGGACTGGACTAGTCCCGGGTGGCCACTGTTTTCGCGAGGCGGATTGGACCGGGCTGGAACGGGCGAGACTGGGCCAGGCCAGCGAGCAGGACCAGGTTGGACTAGTGTGGGGAGAACTGGCGCATGCGCACTACAGTCAGCGGGGAAGACGACCAGGAGCTTCTCGTGCTGCTGATAAGACATGAAACACCATGATGGCCCACCATAAGACTAAAGTAATTTCACGAAAAATTACAATATTCGCAATTTGCTGAAACAACATCTTGGGAAATGAATGTACCGTCGACAACAACACTATAGTCGCCACTGCACTAATGTCACCAGGCGCCATATATTACGAATTTTAGCATCACTACAGACTTGTATGTGTCACTGAAGACATGTAGCTATAGTGTTATGTAGATAATGTTAAGCTACGTACTGTGCACGTGATGTGATCTGTAGTGATGCTAAAACTCGTAATATATGCCCCCCTGCGACATTAGTGCAGTGGCAACTTAGTGGCGATAGATAGTGTTGTTAACGGTAAATGAAATGAAATTTCATCATTAATTTTTTCACAGTCATCCCTGCTACTTGACTTCCCATTGAGCAAAAACGCGCGCTTTTTAAAAATGTTTAGATTTCTGCCCGGAGGACCGCCCACTCGATCCCCCAGCCAATAGGAACGACGAATGGGACGGGGCCAGTCTCGATGCATTTTCGCGAGCATCAGTCCAGTCTGCACCGGTCTGGACTAAGGTACTCTAGTCTGGACTAGACAGGACCAGGGTGGTGAACGTCGCGAAAACGCGCTATTGCTGTGAGCGAGACGCGTCACCTCCCTCCATGCTCTGCTTTGTGGTGTGAGCTGTGCGCTCAACGGGGGTGGGGGGGGGGGGGGCGCTGCGCGCCACTAGCAACAGCCGAGGCAGATCCTCTAGAGCAGTGGTTCTTAACCTTTTCAGAGGCACCGAACCCTAACGAAAACCTCCGCACACTGGCCGAACCCCTCAAATATGTGAAATATTTTTTTTTAAAGAATTGTTTCAAAATTCAAGAAATATTTGAATAAGAAGAATACATTTTGATTTAATTGATGCAAAAATTAGAGAAAAATTGCCTCAAAATTCATGTGTTTATTTGGATAATAAGAAGGGAAGAAGGAAGGACTCTGAAGCAGTGGCATATAAAGGTCCTCGGAAAGAGGTGGGGTTGGCACAGAGTTGAATCCAGGATTGTTTTAAAACGGGGTTGGGCGAGCAAAGTGAGCCTCTACAGCTGGGGGGTCTGAGAAAGGGGTCAGGAATTTTTTTGAAAATCAAGCATTTTTAGGGGCATTTTGAGGTCTCAGGAGGGATATATTGCACTAATTTGATATTCAATGGCCAAACGAGGCCGTGCCCCCCCCCCATACGTATACATCACTGTTCGGAAGTGAGAGAGGCAAGCGACCACACGGACTTATACACACCCACACATGACTCCCTCCACCGCGCTGCTTAAATTTACGTTAATTTCGCGTATCATTTACTTTGGTGAATAATCTGGAATTCTAACAATAGGAAAATAGCAATTTTTTCGGAGGGCCTCCACCGAACCCCTGAGACTGGCTCACCGAACCCCTGGGGTTCGATCGAACCCAGGTTAAGAACCACTGCTCTAGAGTCTAGTGCCAGCCGGAGCACCAGAGGGGACATCCAAAAACGCTAACGCCCTGGTTGCTAGCTTAACATCTGTCATCAGCTGTTTTAGGATCCAAAGAGGAGATTGATGACGTCAGCGTTGCTGCTCACAAGGCAACTGCCTGTACGGTAGTTTCAAGGAAGCAACGTACATAAAAATCCTCATAAATTGAGTATATTTAATGTTTTCTGACTCAAAAACTGAATAGGGCAAGTATACAAACGAAATTAGGCCATAGAACAAACCCAGGGGCTTGTGGTGATTTTGTTATGTAGTGATGTGCCATAAGTGGTGGGTGCGGCATCTCGATCCGGGTGGCGATGCCAGACAGCACCACGCATGGCTCCAGCAGACAGCACCTGCACGTATGTGGTGTGCACTTTTCCTTAAAACCCGAGCCCCTGTCCACCCAACAGTGAATGGGTACCGGGTGTTAGCCGGGGGTTTGTGACACGGCTCCCGGGGTGGTGGCTTCGGCCAACACGAGAGGAGAGGCCTACGAAGCGATACTACTAAGTGAAAGAGGTCACAAGAAAAAAAGAAGAAGACCTCGTAGTCCGGGAGCCATAGCCTGATTTATTGATGAACCTTGTTTTGTCGGATAAAGTTTTTTTTTTGCTGTTTCTTGTAGCTTGGGAGTACCTCTTCAAAATACAGGAGGGTGCCCAGTGGGCACCCTTGGGCATTTTGAGATATTAACCCCATAAACACCAAAATCACAAAAGAAGCGTGATTTATTATATTGCATGCAAAATACTTAAATCAAATGCCTCTAACCTGTTTCTACATGAATATTAATAAAGCGTTCCTGTATTCCATATAATACAGTATTTTCTGCCCTCTACCATTTATGAAACTTATTAGCTTATTTTTACAACACTTTGGTGAAATCACACTGGGAAATATATGTGTTAACTCATGTTTTACATTTTTTACAGATTTGGTTAGGGACCCCAGTGCCCGAGGAGTGTTACTTTCATTGGAAGTTCAACTGCCAAGCAAAGAAAGAAAAATTGGAAACATGTAAAAGCAGTCGAACTAGGGGGGGGGGGGGAACACTCAGTAGAGCGCATACCTCTCCGCCCGAATATTTCATAAAATATACGTATTATATTATATTATTTAATATATATATATATATATATATATATATATATATATATATAAAATTATATATGCACTCAGTATGAGCGCATACCTCCGGCCGAGTATTTCATAAATTGGTGCCCATGGCAACATTTGTCTATAGATTTCACCCAAAAATTTTAAATCAGTTTTTTCCCTTTAAATACCAAATAGACTTGGTATACCGAGTTTGGTCCAATCTATTCGTAACTTTTTCGAGAAATCCTGTACACTAACAGACAGACAGACAGCCCAGCCCAGACAGCAGACAGATCGGGGTGAAAACATAAACCTCACCAACTTCGTTGGCGGAGGTAATAAGGAACATTATCCGTGTAGTAAGATATATGGCGATGAAAAACCCTTTGAGCTTCAAGAATCTTAATGATGTGATCAATCACAATATGACAAATGTGAATCAGATAACAATGAAATGATATTGAAAGGTCATAAAAGTTTGTGTGTCATGTTACACCTCAAAGGTACACATTGAACGGCACAAACGTAAGAGGGGCGCAGAACCTGTTTTCCAAAATGTCCCTTTCAAGGTGACCAGGCGCTCACATTCGGGGGGTTCAGCTGAATGTTTTGATTTTAAAAGGCACTGTGTTTTCTGTGGTGAGTTTTGAAATCTTAATGCTGACAAAAACACCCTCTAATGGAGGGAGGCATATCTATTCAGAAAAAAATGGACACAAAGGGAAACGCCGTAGGTCCAATGAAAAATGGAATATGATTATTTCGAATTTTGGCAGGGTTTTTTCCCCCTTATGTAAATTAAATTTTAAGGGTTGTTTGTCCGCTTCAACTTTTTGGTTTGAGCACTTCTTGCTATGCATAAATGGATTTTTTATATTTACATGCAAAAAAATACCTAGCCCCGCTAAAGTAATGGCTTCATTTGCACCTATCATCAATTCTTGTCGTCTTTTTCAGGATGACTTCTCCTTGTAAACCCCAAAAGGGTCGAAAACCTGCAACTAGAAAAGAGCTCCTGGATCCAAGTTTGGGCCGCCTTTGTTGGCGGTGGACGAGAGTTTGCTGAGAGTGAGGTGCCCACGTTCGCGGCGTGATGAAGAGGGGAATCCTTTTCCAAGAACTCAGCGGCATCCGGGAGGGTGTTGACAAAGCGGGGGGACCCAGTGAGAGACATTGCGAAGGATCTGACCCCCATGGTGCTTGCCCATGGAAGAAATCAAACGCCCAGTTTGCACCTCCAGTGGTTGTTTTGACCGTCCGTGACCGAAGGAATAGATAATTTTTGGAAGAAGGTTAGTGAAGTGGTGAGAGACAGAGCAACTAAAGCCGTAAAGGAATTCGTGGAGAAGAATGGACAGGCTGTTTGACATAACGGCCTGCCCTCAAAACGATCTTCCTCTGCACGGACCCCGGGAAACCCACTGCTCCAACCCTCAGCTGTGCCACGCGAGAGCACACGTGCAGTGTGACTGCCCCCTGGCCAGCAAAGTCCCTACTTTAGACCTAGAGTGGCTGTACTACCAGAGGATCAAATTTGGGAAGAGAGTACAATGATGATAAAAGGGGTAGACAAAAATTAGGCATAGCCCAAGTAAAACCCAGCAAAAAAAAAGCATTTGGAAGAGGGGGCAAAGGGCGGGAAGAAGCAGAAGAAAGAAAGATAAAAAGGGCCCAACGTCTTGAGCTGGGGGCAGAGGTTTCCCTGGGCCGGCTAAAGACACCAGGTTCTGAGGAGGGGACGGGGGAAAATTTCGTTCCCCCTGCCATCAGAGGAAAGAGGGCAGGAGCAAACAGGAGGCTGCATACTGGTAGACCGACTGCTCAGGGAGAGGTGGGGCCCCTGGCACCCCTTTTGTGTCCCTATTTGGGACGGCCCAGCTGAAGAAGAAACAAAAATGCCAGCCCGGGAAACCCTGGCGCTGGAAAGGGCATCCGGTTCGACTTTCCCGGCCACTCCCTGCTGTTTCCCTTGGCTTCTGGATTCCTCCGGACCTTATGGGCTAAACGGCCCCCTCTCTCCAGAAAAGGGCGTACCTGGTCTGCGTACAAACCAAGCGAGGGGGGGCCAGGCAGGATGCCAGGCACGGCCAGGGCCCTTCCCAGGGAAAAGAAACCGGGGTTTCCCAAAATTTGGTTTGGGGTTAGATGGGAGGAAGGACAAAGACCGGGGCGATGGGCCCGACAGCTAGGGGGAAACTGCCCCCAAAGGGTTTGCCCCGGGGATTGATTGATTTTATATTTTTAAAGGGCGCGCAAGGGGCGGGGTTTTTGGGACCCCCTTGGTTACAAAAAACATGAAAAGTAAAACAAAAAATAAAAAATTTTAAGATAAATAAAAATATTTAAAATAAAACGAAATCCCTAAAAAAAACAAGAGTACTTAAAAACAAAATAATGAATTTTAAAAACACTTTAAACACCTCCCATGTCCCGGGCCCCCCAACAAAAGCAAACCCCCGGGCCTCGCCTTTTGAGCAGAAAAAAGCCATTCCAGGATGGCATTGACCAGCGGATGGGGAGAGTTAAAATTAAAACAGTGTTTAAAGAGCCTACAAGAATCACTAAAAATTGTAAAAGAGAATCTGGAAGAGTAAGAATAGCCATGAGAGCATATAAAATAGCACTTTTTCAGCCGTAAAAAAAATAAAACATTTGGAAGGTTGACCCCCTTTTGTTAAAACGATGGGAATACGACACCGACCCAAACTCCTTCGTCTGTTTTAAACCCATCATTAAAGACGGGGAAACCAAATTTTGTGTTTTGCAAAAGGGTCTAAAAACGGGGCACGCCCAGCCGGGAGGAAAAGACCCTTTTGAGAGGGGAAAAGGCTTTTGCAAAAGGGAAACATTCGGGGGAGAAGCCATGAACCGACTTTCGTGGGGCCAAATGCGGGCAGATCCTTTAAAAGCGGGGGAAGGGATAGCGTCTCCATAATAGCTGTCAATGGGAAACCCAAAGGGGTTTTGGTAACTTCTTCGCCCTGGAAAATTTGGGTGATCCTGAATCACAAGAAAAAGGCGGGGGAAAGGGCCATTGGCCCGGGAGGCGTTGGGGGCAAATCCCAAACATTTAACATGGGGGACTGGGCTTTGAAGATTAAGGGGGAGGACACCAGCTCCCCAATAATTTGGGGAGGGGGAGAGGGAACCTAAAAACGCCCCGGGGCCAAAACGGACACCAGCATGATGAAACCGAATCCAGCATCCGAAAGTCAAAGGGGGGGGGTGGGCCAAGGAGTACACTTCACATCCATATTCAAGTTCAAAAGGTTTAAGTGAGCGGGGAAGATAGAGGATTTGTAGCGCGATCACCCCCCCAGCGGGGTGTGCGAGAGGATTTTCAGTAGATTTTTTGGGGTCGGGGGCCCAGTCACCCTTGGGAAAAGCACAAAGGTGAGGTCCCCAAGCAGTCTATTTAAAAAAATTAGTCCAAAAAACCCGGGGTCTTCCCCCACAGGTATTTTTTTATCGAAAAGATAAAAGGTCTGGGTGGGGAGAATCCCAGGGTTCTGCAAAAATGAACCCCCTACAGTTTTCGTTGGAAAAAAACCGGAAGCCCCCGATTCGTCGTCCATTCACAAACTTTATAAAAGAAAGGGTTAAAGTCTTCCCCTCTGAAAACCGGGACATCCTGGAAGCAGCAAAAGAGATTAAAATCACCCACGTAAAAGTATAACAATCCCCCGGGAAAGTACATCAACAATCCCTTTTGGGGCCACAGCAAAAAAAGGAGCTACACTCAAGACGCTACCTTGGGGGATGCCACCTGGAAGGGGGTTTTTCAGAGCCCATATTTTTGCCAACTCGAACTCAAAAACCCCGGGTTTGGAAAGGAAATTTGGAGGAACACAGGGAAAATGACCTTTTAAACCCCCAAACTCAAAACAGAGATTGTAAAATACCGTTCCCCAAAAGCCGGGGTCAAAACCCTTTTTCAAGGTCAAAAAAAATATGGCCCACATGGGGATGTCGAGGGGGCAAAATGCCCCGCATAGGGGGATGACTCAAAAGAAATACCCCGCTTCCGTATTTATTTTTGGATGTTAGGAATCCCCCTTTGGAAGGGAAAAAAATTTTTCCCTTTCCAAAAACCATAAAAGTCGCATTTAAACCTTTTTCGAAAACTTACAACACACACTGAAGTTAGGGATATGGGCCCGGGAAAATTCGTCGGTAGTGATTGGCCCTTCCCCAGGTTTTAGGGACCCGGGATCACCCCCGCCAACCCCCAGCTATTTGGGGAAAGGTTTTCCTTAAACCCCAATCCAAATTAAAAGATGTTCAATAAAAAAATCTAGAGCCTCACCCCTTAATGACAGCGAAACCCGCATATGGTACATCACCCTTGGCCGGGGGAAAAGTGTCACGCAAATTTTCCCGGGTTTTGACATAGCTCACGAGGTTTAAAAAAAATTTTTGTAAGTTTCCTCGCCTCTGGATAAAAAAACTTCCCTCTCTGTTCTTGTCGCAGTCTGTCCCTTGCACTTGGAGAGGGAAAAGGTTTCTGTCTGCGCCACTGACACAAAAGGGGAAAGAAAAATTCCTCTGCTAAAGTAAAGGGGTTCTGCCACGGGGTTCCCCATTAATTGAAGAACTGGGGGAGGATGGGATAAATTTCCCCCTTCATTTTCCCACTCTTTGCCAAACCTTGGACCCCGGGGGTAGATGCAAAAGATCGAAATTATATAAGCCCCCCAAAAAAAAGAGGAGTAAAGGCCTTTTTCCCAAAACCCCGTGGGGTATCTAGCTCTTGACCTTTTAAAAAAATTTTTTAGGTTTATAAATTTGGGGGGCCCGCAATGTATTGCGTTCAGCACGGGGGGAGTGACTCCTCGCTCCCCGTCCCCTGACCCCACACGGAACCTTTCCGGCGAGAGAAAGATCCAAAATGTGGGGGGGATGCTCAGCGAGGCTGAAAAATGGATTCGAGAACAAAGTAATCTGGGGCCTCATCTATTTTTGGGAAAGTAATCTTTTAGGGTTAAAAAACCAACCCTTTTGAAAGCCCCCCCCAATCTGCACGAAGAAAGAACCTTTTTTGGGAGAAAAGGGAAGGGGGCAGGACACTGCTTTAAGTAGTAGGGGTAATGGTCATTTCCCCCGAAGAAAACCCGGCCCAAACCCCCAAAGAGAATTCGAGGGCGCCCTGTGGACTGCAGAGTGATGGGCAATAGAAAGAAAATTTTCCCCCGTCGGGCGAATGGAAAGGGTTTTTTTTTCCCCCGTTTTTTTAATATATTTAAGTTTTTGCCATCTATAAAAATTACGGGAAAAATACCGCGACGTTTTTCTGGGGGAAAATTCTCTCCCCCGAAAATTCCCCCCATTCAGTCCCCAAAGGGGGAAAAAAGGGAAAGGGGAAGCTGGCGGATAAGACCCTCAAGATTTGGTGGGGTATGTCGCCCTTTTGGGAGGTAGATATATTGACCCAGACAGTGTGGGTCTTTTGCAAAAGGGGATACGCCCTGTTTACAGCCTGCAAGGGTGATTGCAGCGGGTTTGACAGTTAAGGGGACTTTTCCCGACGTTTGGGAAAAGGCCACAACCCCCACTTAAAGCCACCACCTGCGGGAGGGGTTTTGTGAAGGATAAAACCTGTGGGGCCCGGGACACCCCCCCCTTGCCCTATTTGTTTCTTGAAAAACGAAAAATTTCTGGGTAAACCTTTTGATGAAAAGACAAAGGTTTTTTCCCAATTTGCACGTTTTTCCACAAAATATTCCTTTGGGGGAAATTGCAATGTTATTTGGGTGCTTTGAAGAGGTTTGCAGTAGAATTCCTTACGGCTTGGAGACGCTGCGCTTTTTGGAAAGCCCAGCATTTTTTTTTTGGTGAAAGAAGATGGTAAACTACTTTTCCTTACTTTCCCCAGATGTCGGTTGGCGTTTGCGTATATCCGGCGGTGAAATGGGGGTTTATACGAGGACCCGCGGCATAGTAGATACCGTATGTCCCAAAAAAGTCCGATTTAATGACAGAAAGATTTAAATACCCCCTGGTTTTCTATAGCTCCAGACCCAGGGTTTTTTGAAGATTGGGTTTTCAGGGATGGGTATCAACGCTTGTGTGTCCATAGGGTTTTGAGACACCCTTTGCCCCTCAGCGTGATGTAGAGCTGGTCGCCCAAACCGCTGGGAGGGGGGGTAACGGGGGGGTGATTTTTTAGGAGTTTACGTCATACTCCCACACCCATCAGTGGTGTATCTTTACGCAAGTCCCCCTTTTCAGCAATTTGGGGATTTAGCGGGGGGACGCCCCAGACTCAAGGGGTCCCCTTGGGAAATGCGAGTTCGCTTTTTGGGGACTCCCTTTTTAGGGGGTTTGGGTTTTTTTAGCCTTTTTAGAGGGGGAGTCAATATTTCCATTTTTCCCGTGTGCGGGATTTCCTACACGAGAGGGGTTTGGGTTTTGGGGGCTCATTATGGGGAAGAGTCACGCTCCCAAAAAAATTTACAGGTCATTTGCGAGAACTTATTTTTCATTGGGGGTGGATGGGTTAGGTTTTTAAAAGAAGTAGTGGGGAAATGCAGCAGGCTGATTGGATTTTTAGAAGAAACAGGCCATCGCGGGGGTGCGTTTGGCCTGCTTCCTCCCCCGCCGCTGGGCTGTGGAAAGTTTTCTTTTGGCGCTCCCCCGACTGATAAAAATTGGGGGGGTTTCCCAAAAAAAGGATGTCTTCTTCTAAAAAATTTTAAGTCCCCCCCTGTCGGGAAATCGGTGGGGGAAACAAAAAGGCAAATGGAAGCAATTTGGGAGTTGACGTCAGTCAGCTGTGGCCTGGGGACCCAACGCCGAGCACCCACCACAAACGGGGGAGGGGGTTTTCAATTTTTTTTTTCCGGGGCCCAAAACTTTAGAAAATTTAAGCCCCTGCATAGGGGGGTGATAAAAAGGGTTTTTTCTTTTGAGACGGGGAAACCCATCCTTGGGTGGATTTGGGGAGCCCTTTATCCGTAAAAGGGTTTTAATGATCATAAAATTTTTCTTCCTCTTTACCTTATAGACCTGTTAAAATCTTTCCGGGGAATTTTTAGTAATTTTTCTGCCCCCGAAAACTCAAAAAGGTCGTAGTTGAGAAGCCTTTGCTGGTATTTAATTTTGGGATGAGGTTTGATGGGATCAAAAATTTCTGTTTTCGGTGATGGGGAAAAGTGGAAGACATCCGAGCCTGAGAAGGTCCTTTGGGTCCGGGTTAGAAAACCCCCCCGCCATACCTTTTCAAAGGGGGCCTTCCCGGGGTTATTCCAATTTCTTTCTCTAAAATACCGCGCCCCAAGGAAAAAGTTGCCCCCACTTTCCTTATAAAAAGCCACCCACCAAAAAGGGGTGGGGTGGGCGGACAGGGGGAGTGATGTTTAGGGTTCCTCAAAAAATGTTTGGGATGTAAATCATCAGGGCCGTCTCCAACATTTACAGAGCGAAATGGTTCGGCTCGTAATGGGCTCCTCCAATTTCCCTCTTTGTGGCTGCCTCATAAAGGGGGAAGCATATCTGCTTCAGGGAAAATTTTTTGTAGCACCTATTTGTTGTCCAATTTTCATCATAAATAAGTCGGATGCGGCAAAAACCCCAAACCCTAAGCCTTGAAAATAAATGTAAATTTCTCTGTAAGGGCAAGGCCCCGGGACATGTTGGACAGAAGCAAGGTGTCCAATAGAAGTCCCCCAGGGCCCGGCTCGTCTCTCAATCCCTGTCTGGGGTCCCTTGAAGTGTGGCCGCCAGACCGGGGAGCTTTAGGAGGAAGGGGGGGCTGCCCGGGTTCGTGCCACGTCGGGCCTGGAAAAAGGGGCCAGGGTGGCAATGTAGAGGGGTCCAAAGGGGGGGGATTCGAGGACAAGGGACGGGCAGGGAGAGAGGCAGGCCGGGTAAATTAATTGATTGATCCAAACAAAATTTCTTCACTTCCCCCCCCGCCCCCAAACCCCCCCGGAGGCCCAACAAGGGGGAACTGTCTGTTTGGGGGGACCCCACCAAAAAGCCCAGGGGTAGCGGGGAAGTAAAAAACGCTTCGGTTGCCTAGTGTGTGGTGGCAGCCCCCGGGACCGATTTTCAGTGCCCACTAGGGAACCTTTCCCCTTGGCCCTACCCAACGCATGACCAGCCCCATTGATCCCCCCGGGGCCCCCACGGACCTTTCCCCTTTTTTACCCCCAACCCCCCCACCAAAGGGGGTGTTTTCCCACCGAAAGGGAAAATACAACCCCCCCCGCGGTGGACTCAAACTCCCAGATAGAGGGCGCCCCGGGGAATATACGGGATGCCACGCCCCGGCAAAAAAACTGGGGACGGACGTGAAGTTTTTTAAAAAAAAAAAGAAGCGTAGACGGAAGGGAAGGGTCTAAACCCGGGGCCCAGAATCCCCTAAGAAAAAGGGGAGAAAGGGGGGGGAACATAAAAGGGGGACATCACCCGGGAAGGGGTCCACCCCCCCAGTGACGAAGGGGGGGGCGCCCTTTGGGCCCCCGAAGGGGCCCACGGCCCCGAAACCCAACAATGGGAGGCAGGCCGCCAGGGAGGGGGGCCCCCGTTCCCACCACGCTTAAAGCCCCCCCCACCACACAAGGGGGACTTCCCCCAGCGGGGGGTTTGGGTCAGGGAGGGGCTGTGTCAGGGGCAGAGGAGCCATCTGGAAGGGACCTTTGGCCTTTTTTACCCGAGGACCCGGTCCCCCTGAAAGCCTGCGTTCAAAGGGGGCTCAGGCTCTCTATGATTCTGGTGGGCATACGATCCCCCGACTCACTGACGGGGACTGCAAGGGGACTCAATAGGGCCAACACGGGTTTGGAAAGGGGGGTACTCACGCCCCTTTTTGGGAAAATTTCTTTGGGCGCAAAACTCTTCTGGGTATAGCGTGTTGCACACAAACGAGTTCCCCCCGCGCCACCCTTTTCACCAGCTTCGACGGGCCCACCTCATCTGACACTTCTTCACGGGTCCAGTGTGAAATTTGCTTCCCGCGTGAATGATGCAGTGCAATGCGAGTTTTAGAGGAGTACCCGCGGTGGGAAAATCTCACGGGATACCGGAAATAATCCTTTGGGCAAAAATGTCCCCTGACCAGCCCGCTGGTCCCGGCGTTTAAGCGGGGCCCTTCTTCCGTCCCAGCTGCAGGAGATCCCAAATATGGCAAGGGGTCCCCACCCAGATGGGTCACCCCAGCCCCGTCGCTCGCGTACATGTGGACCAGAAAGAAAGGGCTGACTGGCAAAGAACGGGAAAACCCCGGAAATTCCCAGTCCAAATACCCGCCTGCAGGTTACTTCAAACCCAAATACGACATCAAGGTTCACCAAAAGGGGCTAGAGGACGGCCCCCAAACACATCCTCACGCAGCTCAGAAATGATGAGGGCGCAGCCCAAGAAGGTCCAAACAGCTGTGACCTTTTAAGTGCGGACAGGAGCATGGGTTTTGCACAATTCCCGAATGGTCCTCCCTCGCTGATGGCGAGTCAGGTGAGGCGACCGCCCCGGTTCGCCGTTTAACCCCGATTTTTGGGAAATGAGGCCCGGCGAGGAGAAAGGGGACACCAGTGTAAGACCTTTGGGATCACACCCCAATGAACTTTTTTCACCACCAGCTTTCAGACAATGATCAGCTGGGAGCCTGGCCAGGTGCCGAGCCGGCATTCAAAATGTTTTACTGTCCGGGGGTCAATCCGGAGATTTTCCCGGGCAAGCCGTCGGGGGTTCCCGGGGGCTCTACCCCACTAGAAACAACCGAAAGAAATCGGAAAACAGGTGGGCAGAGGCTGCGGCAGCAGTGGTGGGGGGAAAAAGGGGAGACGGTTCATCCGGGCTCGGGCCCACCACCGGGAGACCCTGCCCGGGTTTTTAGGTCTAAGAAAGGGAAAAGATGAAAAGTTCTAGGCCAAAAAAAAGGCTGTGCCCCTTTATGTAGGCCTGATGAAACCCAAAAAATTTAAAAGAAACCCTTTCCACGGGTAGTCATTTTGGGAAATCATATTGGTGGGATGATGCAATAAACAGGACCAAACCGGGCACTGCGTACCATTTAAGTCTTATTCTTTAAAGGGGAAAATAAAAGTTTTCGATTTTGAACGTAAGAATTTCTCAAATGCAAAAATGGAATGAGATAAAATCGTCTTAGAATTCTATTTTACATAGGGAATTGGCATGCCAGAGATGAGAAAAAGAATTTTTGTTATACGGCGTACCCTAGTTTGGACACCAAGGCATCTCCCTTGGATGTTTGTGGGAAGCGAAATGATGACGTTGCGCAAAGTGTCCAACTCCATTTTCAGGGGGCACTGAGTGATCTGCCTGCTGCAGATGCTCGGTACCATGCTGACTGTCGACAAAGATCTGCTATGGCTGCCTGAGATGCAGATTTCTTGAACCTGCGATACTCTGTGTATGAACAGCACACACCATAGGAGTACATACTGTTGATGAGTTTCTTCGACTCCACCATCTTTTCTGCTAGATCTACTTGCAAACAAGTTGCCTGGGACTTGAGAGTACTTGTGACAATTGAGCCTATGAACAGTGCAGGGAGGGTATTATCTAGTCTGGGAGACACCTTTGCCAACAGCATCAACAGGAAGTCACTCACTGACTCTTTGATAATGTCCTTACTAATGCTAATGCTGTAGTGTCCCTTGTCCATGTGTCCATGTTTTTCACATCCTGAATGATTTGCTTGCTAGCTTTCATTGCAATACTCTCTGAGTCATCCTCGTCTACATTCACAAGTCTGAGAGTCTGCGAGGCACAACTACGAAAAGCAATGATATCAGCAATGCCAGGTGAGGATAGCACTATGAGCTCACTGTCAAATGTCTGCTGCAGTTTCTGAATGAGGGTCCTCCTTGAAAACCTATCCCCATTAAGCTCTGTATAGGCTGCAAGCAATTCAATAGAATTCCACATTCTTGATCGATCAGCTGTCATCTTCTCTACAACTGATGCAAAGGTGTGATCTTCATCAGTGTCCTCGGTGATTATACAAGTAGGAGCCTGCCCTAGGAGTGATCGAAAGGAGAAAATCTTTGTCGACAGTCAGCATGGTACCGAGCATCTGCAGCAGGCAGATCACTCAGTGCCCCCTGAAGACGGAGTTGGACACTTTGCGCAACATCATCATTTCGCTTCCCATAAACATCCAAGAGAGATGCCTTGGTGTCCATTTCTCTGAATAGATATGCCTCCCTCCATCTAGATGGATGTTTCTTGTCAGCATTAAGATTGCAAAACTCACCACAGAAAACACAGTGCCTTTTAAAATCAAAACATTCAGCTGAACCTCCCGAATGTGAGCGCCTGGTCACCTTGAAAGGGACATTGGAATCAGGTTCTATGCCCCTCTTACTTTTGTGCCGTTCAATGTGTACCTTTGAGGTGTAACATGACACACAACTTTTATGACATTTCAATATCATTTCATTGTTATCATCTAATGATTCTTGAAGCTCAAAGTGTTTTTCATCGCCATATATCTTACTACACTGGATAATGTTCCTTATTCTGACTGCTTTTACAGGTTTCAATTTTTCTTTCTTTGCTTGGCAGTTGAACTTCCAACTGAAGTAACACTCCTCGGACACTGGATCCATAACCAAATGTGTAAAGAAAATGTAAACATGAGTTAATACACACATATTTCCCAGTGTGATTCTCACCAAAGTGTTGTAAAAATAAGCTAATAAGTTTCATAAATGGCTAGAGGGCAGAAAATACTGTATTATATGGAATACAGGAACTGCTTTATTAATAATTCATTGTAGATAACAGGTTAGAGGCATTTGATTTAAAGTAATCGTCCAGACCCAATTTTTTTTGCCGAATTATGTTGAATGTACATTCAAAACACCTAATCCACCAAAAATAATTGATTTCTAGGCCTTATTTCCGTAAAAACACGACTTTTGTAAAAAGCGCGCGAAAAAAAAAATCTTCCCTCCAACAGGGCTACGATTGTTATTGATGACGTCAGAACAGGGACGCCCGCAGACACTCTGTCTGACACCTGTCGGCAAATGTTATGATGAGCGATTGTACTTCGGTGTCAGACAGTGAATCTGTCGCTGTGACATCTAGAGAACGATGCTCAATCTGACACCGAAAGAAATGACGCTGGTCGCGTATACTATGAGGAAAACGAACCTCAGATTGTCATGGAATCCTATGTTTGAGCCCGAGTACGAGGTGGATGAACAGGTGTTAGCAGAGCCTGAGGTTCAGCAGGAGGACCTGGCACTTCTCCAAAACATGGATTGGTAAATAAGATTAAACCATGTGTGTGTGGGAATCACAATGAAGGTACTTTCGAGAAAATCCTATGGTTAGTTTTGGAGCTACAGTCAAACGTCATTACTCGGAAACCACATACTAGCATTAACTACAGCATAGAGTTGGAAAATATGCGGGCGGGAAGGCAGAAAGTGTGACAGCCACACCAACACAGGGTCTCTCACCACAGGGCACGCCCACTCCACAACTGGTTTACTTGGTCTTGTTAAGAGGCAAAGCCTCACAGTCGTGGTGGTCCACCGCTGCTGCCAGTCCTGGCGTCCCTGTCTAACAGGGCTACCTGGTCTGGTATAGTGTTGGACTGAGTCAGTCTTACGGGGGGGCGCCGTTTCTCAACACAACTGCTCGCCCCAACACTCTATAGGCGTGTATCACCCTACACACGCCACTCCTCTCCGTGTGCAAACTTTTCTCGCAAGGCACAGCTGTCTTGCTGCACCCATAAAGGATGCATGCATGTGGCATATAGCAAAAAAAATCTATCAGAAACACCCAAATATCTTCAAGTACTATATTTATCTCTGTGTTTACGTGCCTCTCTGATCAGCGCGGGAAGATGAGCCTCCCTGATGGTACGTCACCGAGCCTGAGCCTGAGCGTCTGCAAACCTTGAGAGCGTTTTGAAAACTCGGGGAATTTGCAGATTTTGATTGCGGATTATTTAAAAACGGCTGACTGGATACAAAAAGTGACGACTTAATGGTTATGGCCATCGTTAATGGCTATGATTTGATTGCATTAAATCAGGAATGATGAAATGGTCTGGACGATTACTTTAAGTATTTTGCATGCAATATAATAAATCGCGTTTCTTTTGTGATTTTGGTGTTTATGGGGTTAATATCTCAAAATGCCCAAGGGTGCCCACTGGGCACCCTCCTGTATTTTGAAGAGGTACTCCCAAGCTACAAGAAATAGCAAAAAAAAAAACTTTATCCGACAAAACAAGGTGCAGCGCCATGGCTACCGGACTATCGGCCTAATATGAAGGAATAATGAAAAAGTTAGAGAATACAAGGAAGTACAAGACACCGGCGTGTTACCCGCGTGTATGTGGAGGTGGAAACATGTGTTGAGGCGACGGAGGTGACACAAGGGATGAAGGAATGATGGAATAAGTTAGACTCTTAGAGAATAGAAATAGCCTAAGTACAACACATCGGAGGCGTATGTAGTGGGAACAAGTGTTGGAGGTTATAAGCGACGGAGGTGGCACAGAGAATTGTGGAATGAAGGAATAATGGAATTGTTATGATTATCGTAGCTCATCCATTTTCTGTAGTTATGGTATTAGATCCCCCTATAAAGGGATCAAAGTCATATCAATACCTCAACTTTTATAGTTTATCATTTTTCATATTACATAGAAGCCATTTTGTAAACAAGTCATATACAGGCCTACTTCTTCCAACAAATAAAGGATTATAAGGCATTGTGGCTCTCCATCTCCCCAACGGAGATGGAGAAAATTTAGATTTTAAAAAAGGATACTGAATGGTACTGGTCAATAGCCTGTAGGGAGCCAATTCAGAAGATAAAGGAAGAAATCACCTCTACCAGATTCCTTGTTCATTTTCAACCTAGTCTACCATTAAAGCTAGTATGTGATGCATCTTCTCATGGATTAGGGGCAGTCCTTGCTCATGTAATGCCAGACGAGTCAGAGAGGCCAATAGCCTTTGCCTCTCGTTCTCTCAACCAGGCTGAAAGAAATTACTCCCAGATAGAGAAAGAAGGGTTAGCTCTAGTGTATGGAGTTAAAAAGTTTCATATGTATTTATATGGAAAAGAAAAATTTACACTTGTTACAGACCACCAGCCTCTTCTCACTATTTTGGGTCCAAAGGCTGGGTTACCAACACTGGTAGCAGCTAGACTGCAAAGGTGGAGTATTACTCTAGCTGCGTATTCATATGACATAGAGTATCGGCCCACCAAAATGATGGGGAATGCTGATGCACTATCGCGTTTACTCATAGACTCTGCTCCAGACCACAATGAGAAAAATGTACTGTGATAGAAAGTTATGGCCTACCCGTTACAGCAAGAGCAATTGAACAGGCAACCAAACAAGACCCAGTCCTGTCACAATTACTTCAAGAGTTAGTTACGGGCCGTAGCCAGGTCTCAGATCGGAGCGACTGTGAGCCTTACATAAGGGTGTGGTCAGAGTTATCGGTAGAACAGGGATGCATACTTAGAGGAGCTAGGGTAGTAGCTAATGCCGGAAAAGTTGAGAGACCAGTTTCTTAAGGACCTTCATGCAGACCATCAGGGAATAGTGAGATCAAAAGCAGTTGCTAGAACTTATGTTTGGTGGCCAGGTATGGACAAACAAATTGAGATGTATGTTAGACAATGCCTCTCATGTGCGGCACATCAGAGTGATCCTAAGGCAGCTCGTATGCATCCATGGGAATACCCAAGACATGCGTGGCAAAGATTACACATTGATTTTGCTGGACCTTTCCTAGGCCATTCATTCTTAATCATAGTGGATGCTTTCAGCAAGTGGCCAGAAGTTATACCAATGCAGTCCACTACCACCCAAGCTACAATTACCACACTAATGCCAATCTTTGCCACACATGGTCTTCCAACTCGGATTGTGACAGATAATGGACCCCAGTTCTGTTCAAGTGAGTTTTCAGATTTTTTGAACATAAATGGAATTTACCATAGCAGATCAGCCCCGTACCATCCGAGTACGAATGGCGAGGCTGAACGCTTTGTACAAACATTCAAACATAACATGAAATGCCGGGGTGCAAATTCTGCTAATGTTGTATCTTGTATTAGCAAGTTTTTGTTGTCTTATAGAACAACTGACCATGGTGTTACTGGAAGGACTCCCTCACACATGTTAATGGGTAGAAGAATCAGAACTTAATTTGATCTGCTGTTGCCTGATTTTTATACGCAACAAAATCATCGTGAGTGGAGACAAGTAGAGAAACACCACAATGTAAATCATTACCCTCCTTCAACTCCTGTCATGGTACGTTCATACAATACAGCAGATAAATGGGTACCAGGTATTGTAAACAAGGAAGTAGGTGGTATGCATTATACTGTAAGTGTGAATGGAGGGGTATCCCGACGCCACATTGACCAACTGCGACGTTGTGCTAGAGGGAATGAACAGGCCATGAACCCCCACCATGTTGAGCTTCCTCCTGTCACTCCTCCTTCTCCCCAGGTTAATCACAGTCCTCCAAATAATGGTCCTGACACCGTTGAAGCACAGCCAATGGTAGGTAGGATCCTTCCCAACAGAAGTAGTCGAGGTGATCCTCCAGCCCGACTAGATTTGTAGGTTAAGTAATATTTTTTTTTTTATATAGGGGAGAGGAAGAAAGTGTTATGTTTATGGAACAAGTGTTATGTCTATGTCAGTATATGTTATAAAGCCTATGCTCATTTTTGTATCACCAAAGAATAACCATTTTTCTTTACATAGGGGAAGGAAGTGTTATGATTATCGTAGCTCATCCATTTTCTGTAGTTATGGTATTAGATCCCCCTATAAAGGGATCAAAGTCATATCAATACCTCAACTTTTATAGTTTATACTTTTTCATATCACATAGAAGCCATTTTGTAAACAAGTCATATAGAGGCCTACTTCTTCCAACAAATAAAGGATTATAAGGCATTGTGGTTCTCCATCTCCCCAACACTTCACCGAGGATCCGACGAAGAGTATGGGATCTATATAACATAACCATATTATGTACTGCAGACAGAACTCACATCTGGTAACTTGTTACAGGTATGTCACCAAGGACGTGAACATAACAGGAATAACTTACTTTTTGAGAAGGACGACGAAGCTGAAAGTTTATGCAGTGTGAGGATTGGAGTATGTATCGAAGCTTAATAATGCGGGCAGCGCCTGCCTTCTGATTGGCTGGCACGTTTGTTCTGACACACTTGTGATTCGCTGGCGAGGCTGTGACGTCATTGTAGTCGCTCAGCCACTCAGCTATGAGCAACCAAGTACCGCCACTGCCATGTCTCGTCTTTGGATACCAGTTAACACCGGGGTGTAGAAATAGAGGTATGTTGTTGAGCTAGCACCATAGGCGTTAAACTCTCTTTGGATCCCTGCCCGAGACCACGTGTAGGTGGTCCCGCACTGCCTCGATGGGGAGGTCTAGGGGGTACCGCTGTAGGACCGCCATGACACCAGAGGTGGGCGCGATACTTTTTTTTGGTAGTGCGATAACGATACTGCGATACTTTTTTCCCACTAGTTCAATACGCGATACTCCGCTACTTTTTCGGATTCTCTTAAAACGATACGCGATACTGCGATACTCCGCTACCGATACTTCTTTCTTAAAGCAATAGTATCGCAGGGATACTGCGATACCAAAAATTTTGCTTTGCGATACTTTGCTTCCTAAGAAAACACTGTATTAGCCAAAAAAAGATCTATTTTACTTAAACTACAGTTTAGGGAAATTAAAATATTGTAATATATTTATTTTTAAACTGACAAATTGTTTAAGGTCGTCGTTTAAAGTATCGCGGGAAATTTAAGCGATACTTGAGTTGCGATACTTATACTCCGCTACTTTTGAATGCTTTGCGATACTGCGATACTGCGATAATTTTTGGGCGGTGCGATAGTATCGCAGTGTCGCAGTATCGCACTAAGTATCGCTCTTGCCCACCTCTGCTTGACACGCCTTTGTGCGGGGTCCAGCGGAACCAGGCGGACAGCGGGATCCTCCTCCACGGCGAGGGCGCTCATCCTGGTGGCGCTGTCGTCGTCCTTAAGCGTGAGGACGTATTCACCCTTCAGATTGGGCCTGATATGCAGCCTGAGACCAGAAAAGTCCTTCTGAAGGGCAAGGATGGTCAGGTAGTGTTTGGCGTGCCCCTCCGTGTTCCCAAACTTAAACTTAAACTTGGGGCGCCTGTTCCTGTCCTGGCCGGCCTGGGCACTCCTTTTGGGGTCACCGATCACTGTCCATCCCTCCGTCTCATGGGCGTCCTCACCTGTCTCACGGGCGTCCTCACCTCCAAATTCCGTGTCTTGGGTGCCTAGCCTCTCTTCCTGCACCGTTCTGGTGTCAGCCTTCTTGGGCGTGGAGCCCTCATCCTCCAACGACGACACATCGAAACCCCTCTTCATTTGCATTGTTATTGGGCACTCACAACACAACACTATGGGCAAGCGATCATTTAGTGGCACAAGGGAAATAATGTGGTGGCGTGCGCGGTACACTCATGTGGTCTGATCCGACCAAACCTGAACCAAGGCCAAGAAAGACAGGTCGGCCCACCAGCCGTCCCTAGGGAATTTTGTCCACGTGAACACTTAATGGGAGGGACATGCTGACATCGCCTAAAATAGAGGGACAGAGATGAAGTGGCGGGCAAACTGGCTGAAACTGCCCTCTACCAAAGCCTTCTCTATGTAAAAGCCTGAGTCTGGGAGAGCGGGATGGACGTGACGTCACGAGCTGAGTCTGCTCCGCGAGTCAGTAGGAGCCGAGCTTTCAGCATGTGAGGATGTACGGGCGGTATAAGATATACTGTTATCTTTGGAAATGTTTGTTCTATAATATTATCAAATAAAAAACCGTAAAACACACTAAAGAAATGCCATTATGAGACTCTCAAGAAATATGCATGAACTTAAACTCTTCGCCATTTAATATTTTACTCGCAAACATTTTACATGGTGAATACCAATAGAAGCGGAATTTAATTAGCTTTCCATTGTATATTTTGTTTTCTGATAAATGAATTAGAACCATACATACATTAGCGTTAACTAAATAAATAACATCATCAAACGGGAAAAATTACCCGATTTCATGACCTTTTTTGTTAGTTAACGCTAATTTATGTATGGTTCTAATTCATTTATCAAAAAACGAAATATAGCAATGGAAAGCTAATTAAATTCCGCTTCTATTGATATTCTCCATGTAAAATGTTTTTGAGCAAAATATTAAATGGCGAAGAGTTAAAGTTCATACATATTTCTTGTGAGTCTCATAATGGCCTTTCTTTAGTCTGTTTTACGGTTTTTTATTTGATAATATTATAGAACAAACATTTCCGAAGATAACAATATATCTTTTATACTGATAAACATATATTAGGTACGAAATTACCCGATTTCATGATGTTATGTATTTAGTTAACGCTAATTTATGCATGCTGCTAATTCATTTATCAGAAAACAAAATATAGCAATGGAAAGCGAATTAAATTCCGCTTCTATTGATATTCTCCATGTAAAATGTTTTCGAGAAAAATATTAAATGGCGAAGAGTTTAAGTTCATGCATATTTCTTGAGAGTCTCATAATGGCATTTCTTTAATGTGTTTTACGGGTTTTTATTTGATAATATTATAGAACAAACATTTCCGAAGATAACAATATATCTTTTATACTGATAAACATATAATTAGGTAGGTAAACTTGTCATCTCGGTGGCCTCGTACAGACGCCGTCCGTGACGTCATAAATCTCAGGCGCAGGCCTTTATAGATTGAGACGGCCTTGCCTCTACCCCTCGATCGCTATATTTTGTGACGTCAGTGAGCACGGGAGCAGGGAGAGGGATTAACTTTATGGGCGCAGGCTGGCCGACCTTCCTTTCTTGGCCTTGACCTGAACTAGGGAGCAGGAGCGGGGACGTCCGCACTCTGTACCAGCCAGGTCATGATTCCGGATGGGACCAACCTCGTGTTTGTTGACAGAGAGACGGGTCATTACCACTGCCGCCAACTCTCCTCATTAGTGGTCTCCCTCAACCCCCTCTTCCCGCAGTGGAACAGGGGATTAGATTATGCTCTCACAACCACGTTAGAATGGTTATGCCGAGATGTTAGAGGGTGTCTGTGTGCGCGTTGTGTGTGTGTGTGTGTGTGTGTGTGTGTGTGTCTGTGTGTGTGTGTGTGTTTGTGAAAGCCTTTCTCTGTCCTATTTACTTTTTTTTTTTTGAGTGTGAGTAGTATCTGTTTTTCTCTCTCTTTCGCCACCACAAATCATGACTGAAAAAAAACTAGCAAAGCTGAAAAGTCAAGTCGTGACCTGAAAATAGTATGTAAAATGAGTAAAATGAGGTTTGTTTCTTCTTAACGTTGCAGTTTTCGTGAATGTCTGGCGAGCATAAATTGATAAAAATGGAGGAACCAAAATTTCTCCAATAATTTTCTTTTTGTATAGGAGTGGTGCATCAATAAGAGTAATTATGGAAATTATAATAAGTAGAACAAAAATATTTATGATGATGATGATGATGATATATTATGATCATAAAAAAAATATTAATAATAACAATAATAGTAATGTCAGGGCGAATTATCTAAAGGTATATTACTACTTTACTACCGTTTACTACCAAGAAAACATTTCAGCCAGCACGTATATTGCGTATCACACAAAGCAGGACAGCACACTGAATTCAAGTAAACACAAAACATTTATGCAATAGAATTCAAAGGCGTCAGAGGAAATTTAATTAATAAATCATGTAAAAGAAAAACACATACAACATTATATTCGTATAAATATAGATTACTATATATTTTCTTGTTTTATCTATACTGTATCCTCAAACATATGAAGCTCTTTGTATAATTTTGCTTAAACAGTATTAATCACCAACTTACTTAAGTAACATCATAAGAAAAAATACATAAGCAGCACTAGGAGGAGACAATGAACATCTTTGGCCAGCTTATCTTCAATTGTCCAACAAGAGCAAATTTGTTTTGTTCGTTACTTTTGTGTCTTATATAATATATCTAGTAAAGATAATGAAAAAAAGTCTACGAGGAGGGTTTAGTGTCATTGCAGTAATTAATTGCAGTAACTAAACTCGTAAAATAGCAAGAAAAAGAATTAATTGAGATAATACATAAAGCCAACAAGTAAGTCATGGGTAAGGCAGTAACAGTGTTAATCATGTCGTGACTGGTAGGAGGCGCCTTTGTGCGACCATCACCTCCGGTCAGGCTGCTCTTTGCTTGTTTTCATGGGTGTTTTTTTTAGTGAGTGTGTGTGTGTGTGTTCACATGTGTGTGTGTACACACACACACACACACTCACTAAAAAAAACACCCATGAAAACAAGCAAAGAGCAGCCTGACCGGAGGTGATGGTCGCACAAAGGCGCCTCCTACCAGTCACGACATGATTAACACTGTTACTGCCTTACCCATGACTTACTTGTTGGCTTTATGTATTATCTCAATTAATTCTTTTTCTTGCTATTTTACGAGTTTAGTTACTGCAATTAATTACTGCAATGACACTAAACCCTCCTCGTAGACTTTTTTTCATTATCTTTACTAGATATATTATATAAGACACAAAAGTAACGAACAAAACAAATTTGCTCTTGTTGGACAATTGAAGATAAGCTGGCCAAAGATGTTCATTGTCTCCTCCTAGTGCTGCTTATGTATTTTTTCTTATGATGTTACTTAAGTAAGTTGGTGATTAATACTGTTTAAGCAAAATTATACAAAGAGCTTCATATGTTTGAGGATACAGTATAGATAAAACAAGAAAATATATAGTAATCTATATTTATACGAATATAATGTTGTATGTGTTTTTCTTTTACATGATTTATTAATTAAATTTCCTCTGACGCCTTTGAATTCTATTCATCTTTTATTCATCTAGTTATATTTTACAGGGCCTGAGCTACACTCGTATGGCCCCGTCTCCATATCTACATTTTATCATTCATCCTTAGTGCTTTTGGCCGAAACCACCACCCCGGGAGGTGGGTCACAAACCCCGTCTAACACCCGGTACCCATTCACTGCTGGGTTAGCAGGGGCTCGGGATTTAAGAAGACCGCCCATCTCTCTTCGTTCCGCCCGGGGATCGAACCCGGGACTTCTCGGTTGTGAACCGAGCGTGCTACCATTACACTACGGAGTCAGAGTCACTCTGGGATCTTCTGCGACTTCGCAGGATTCCTGCAAGGACAAATGGTTTGATGACTGGTCTGTACTCTGGGACTGAGCTTGCTGTGGAGTGTGGGGGAGGTGTACCTAGCTTCTTTTCTGTTAATACAGGAGTTAGGCAAGGGGGCGTCCTTGCCCCATCACTTTGCAATACTTGTATGGACTGGGTATTGGGCAAAGTTGTAGATTAAAGTGATTGTGGAGCATCCCTCAGCAACAGCAAGATCACTGACCTTGTATTTCCGATGATGCAGTAATCTTTGCTGAGTAGCTGGAGGTCCTGGTGATGGCTTTCAAGGCGCTGCACGAGGAGGCAAAGCCTTTGGGACTTGAGGTCTCCTAGCTCAAAACCAAGGTCTAGGTGTTTGGAGGCTTACTAGTTGAAACAGTACAGTCTGTTCATGCGTGCGGCGAGGACATTGAGATTTGGGAAAGTTTTACATTCATTGGTAGCGCAGTCCATCATAATGACGGCGGATTGGCATAGCCCACCATAGCCATAGTGTTATGGACTCGCTCAGCACGAATATTTTGGCGTTGTCGGTACCTGTGCAGGAGGACAAAGATCCGGATCTTTAAGTCGCTTGTGATCCCTGTCTTACTCTATGGTTGTGAGACATGGACACTAAATAGCAACTTGAAGAGGCGAATCGATGCCTTTGTTAATAGGTGTCTTCGCAGAATCACGGGGTATCGCTGGGATGATTACGTGTCAAATCAGCGATTGCACCGTGAGACTGAATCGTCCGTCAGCGCCAACTTCGGTTATATGGGCATGTGGCACGCTTTCCTGAAACCGATCCTTCCCATCGGGTTGTATCTGTAAGAGACAATCCGGCGTGGAGGAGGCCAAGGGGGCGACCACAATGCTCGTGGCTGGGGCATATTGATGCTTCCTGTCGAGAGTTGCTTGGTATGGGAAGGGAGCCTGCATGGGGACTGGCGTGTGGTGACCCGCGGGAGTGGCGTCGTAGGGTGGGCGAGGCGACGCGCCCCCCGGCGTATGCCCCTAATGATTGGTTGATTGATTTAACTGTTTGAGGTGAGAGGAAATGAGAGAGGGACGGATGAATGACGAAAAAAAGAAAAGGAGGGAGAGAGGGATGAACCGTCCGCCTCATGTAGCAAAACTGATGATAGTAGCGGAGGAAGAGGATGGGAAGGCGGAGGAAAGGTTGGATGTAGGGTTTCCTTCCCGGGATCTCGGTTCGGGATCCCGGGTGTAAGTGGTTGTTTTTTCCCCGGGAAATTGGTTCAAATCCCGGGATTCTTATTGTTGTTCCTTATCTCAGATTTGCACTATGTAAAATACAAAAGGCATGAGAGAGGGAAAGTGTTCGTAAGAGAATACTTTTCTTGCAGTTGTTTTCTTTTCTTTGTGCTTCAAAATGGCATAGAATAATTCCTTATCTTTTTACAATGGCTATCTTTTGATGTTATTCTATATATCATTGGATTTTTTATGTGGCTAACAGAAGGAGATTGACTGTTTGTGCTTCTTGGAGAGTCATTTCATGAAGAACTTTTGATGTGTGCGTGACTGTGTGTCTTGTGTGCACCGTGCACAAATGATTTTATGCTTTTATCTTTATTTTTTCCCACTGGTCATTCAAATGTTTTTTTAGGTTTTTGTAGAATGTGGCTTCCAAATGCCATTAAATAAGGAATTCTTAAACTTTTATAATAGCTAACTTTGAATGCAATTTAAATGTCTGAATTTCTTGTATGGCTAACGGAATGAGATTAGATAATCAAAATTTTGCTTATTTAGTCAGATTATGTACCTATTTCTGCACCAGTATGCAAGTTAATACAGAGAACATTGCTTCAGTGTCATAAAATGTATCAATTCAATTGCCTTTCAAATAATATACAGATACTACACTACTGTAATGAAGTATGAGGGGTTCGCACTTCGCACAGCATTAGTTAGTACAAATATTACCTGATGCGGGAAATCCCGGGATCCCGGGAAATATCCTGGTTTGTCCCAGAATCCCGGGATGTTCAGAAACCCCCAAAACAGGAAACCCTAGTTGGAGTTGACAAGAGTGGAGTAGACAGTATATGCTAACATGCTGTTGCTCCCTTTCTCCCTCTATTGTCCTTCCCTTGGCCCTCATCACTTTTGCTTTGCCTCAGCCCATCACAATCCCATCAGCAGGGGGAAGGGGTTTTGAGGGACCCTTCCTTCCTGATCTTCGTGATGCATACAACACCTTTTCCCTCACCACCCAGCTGTATCATCACCATTCTCCTCACCACACAGATGCATCATCATAATCCCCCTCATCATCCCGTCACCACACAGCTGCATCATTACCATTCCCCTCACAACACAGCCGTACCATCACGATCGCGTCACTAAACAGCTGCACCATCATCATTCCCTTCACCACACAGCTGCACGTCCATCACCACCCCCCTCATCACACAGCTGCACCATCATCATCCCCTTCACCACATATATGCACAATCACCATTATCATCACCACAATTACACTATCACCATTCCCCTCACTATCCTGTCACCACACAGCTACACCATCACCACCCCCTCACTACACAGCTACACCATCACCCCCCCTCACTATACAGATGCACCATCACCATCCCCCTCACCACACAGCTGCATAATCACTATCCTCCTCACCACACAGTTGCACTATAACCATACCATTACCACACAGCTGCACTATCACCCCCCCCCCCTCACTACACACCTGCACCATCACCATTCCCCTCACCATCCAGGTTATCTCCCTCGTCTCTCTCATTTTTCTTTTATCGTTGCGCAGCTTAGTTTTCTTTCGCATACAAATCCCGCATAAACAACGCCTCGCCATAATCTATACATTGACTAATAACCGATATTTTTTTTCCCATCAACGAGACAAAATGAGTTGAGGCTATACTAAATTGAAATATATTTTTTCTTATAGATTTTCACAATTTTTCAGTTATACTATACGCAAAAGTTTTCATATGGTATGTACTCTAATAGTATGGACATACGCTACGAAAAGGACAACAGGACACTCATCAACGGTGAAATGAAAATAGCAAATACACTCACGCATAAAACATCATCAGTAAATTACTTCTAAATCTAATAATAAAAAGAATATCATCACGAAATAAATATGAAAACAAGGTTAAACTAGGGGAGGGGCACTCAGTAGAGCGCATACCTCCGCCCAGGCATGTAATAATTGGTTGCCATGGGAACAGTTGTCATTCGATTTCATCCAAAATTAATTAAGTTCTTCCTTATACCAAATAGACTTGGTATACCAAGTTTGGTTCAAATCTATTCGTAACTTTTTGAGAAATCCTGTACACTAACAAACAAACAAACAAACAAACAAACAAACAGACAGATCGGGGTGAAAACATAACCTCCCTCCAACTTCGTTGGCGGAGGTAAAAAAACAACATGCAGGAGAAGCACTATACAATGTAAAAGCGCACGGCAATATTGCGTAATGATGACCAATTGCGATGACCAAGTTGATCAATGACCAATGATCAAGTTATGGTGGTTGTTACGGCCCCGAGATTGGCTGGGCTCCGGACACCACGGGCCGCTGGATTGGATCAGGAATAGTGACATCCAGAGCGATAATTGGCCATCGTGAAAGAGAGAGAGGGAGAGATAGATAGATAGATAGGAGAGAGAGAGAGAGAGAGAGAGAGAGAGAGAGAGAGAGAGAGAGAGAGAGAGAGAGAGAGAGGAGAGAGAGAGAGAGAGAGAGAGAGAGAGAGAGAGGAGGAGAGAGAGAGAGAGAGAGAGAGAGAGAGAGAGAGAGAGAGAGAAGAGAGAGAGAGAGAGAGAGAGAGAGAGGAGAGAGAGAGAGAGAGAGAGGAAGAGAGAGAATGAGAGAGAGAGAGAGAGGAGGAGAGAGAAAAAATAAAAATTTGAGTTTTTATAGGAAAGTTTATGAGGCAGCATGATTTCGTCTTTCTTACTCAAATGCAAGATTTTTTTTGTAAATTATAAGTTAAATCCTTTACTTTCGACCTCAGTAGACACATTAAAACAACCGATGTTTCATTAATATACGTAATACAGGATAGATGCAAAGTGAAAAAAGTCAATGTATGAAAACACATAAATATGGCCATTTTTATCTGGAAAATGTGAAATGCCTTTAGTATCTATCATTTTGCTCTCATATTTTTTGCTTTCATATTTTGCTATGTTTGCCTCCGCCAACGAAGTTGGAGGGAGGTTATGTTTTCACCCCGATCTGTTTGTTTGTTTGTTTGTTTGTTTGTTTGTTTGTTTGTTTGTTTGTTGTACAGGATTTCTCGAAAAGTTACGAATAGATTTGGACCAAACTTGGTATATCAAGTCTATTTGGTATAAGGAAGAATTGATTTAATTTTGGATGAAATCGAATCACAACTGTTGCCATGGCAACCAATTGATGAAATATTTAGTGTACAGGATTTCTCGAAAAGTTACGAATAGATTTGGACCAAACTTCGTATAACAAGTCTATTTGGTATAAGGAAAAACTGATTTAATTTTGGATGAAATCGAATCACAACTGTTGCCATGGCAACCAATTGATGAAATATTCGGGTGGAGGTATGCGCTCTACTGAGTGCCCCCCCCCTAGTTTGAATATGTATTTAGCATTTCAAAATATTTAATTTAACATTGTTTTTCTTCAAATGATACGTATAGAAGGAAATTCTTAAATCCAGGTTGTTGAGAAAGCATGGCTAAAAAAATAGTGAAGCTAACTGGGTCTAGACCGTCTGCCGCAATTTGTGACGTCTCCCAGTGTATAATATGCCAGGCATCAGCCCATGGAATCTCAAGCAGTGAAATTGGAAGGAAGAAAATCAGGGAAGCAGCAGAAATCAGAAATGACTGTGTTTACAGAAGACTAAAACTGATCGGCGAGGAAAATTTTGTGTTTCACATGAACAGCAAATGTTATAAGACCTTCATTTTGCAAAAAACTCTTCAGAAAATTCAAGCAAAGAAATCTGACAGCCCAAATAGAGAAGATGCAGGAGAAAGTGTTAAAGCAGTCCCTGTTCATCAATTTAGATCAAAAAGCACCCCTCGTGCATCTCACAGTAGGCAAGGTTCTTTATCTGAATATAGAAAGACTTGTGTGCTATGTGGGAAAATTAAGTGTCATGGTGTACTTAAAAAATATCGGATTTCAGAATAGACAGAGCAGCTAAATTCCTAGAGGCAACAGCTTTTTGGCAGAATGATGTATACAGAAGAACCTGTGATCTTCAAGACGTCAACCCTGTTTTTGGTGCAGATTTAGTGTGTCATAAACGGTGCATCAATAGATATTTGGTTGAGTATGAACGTGTATACTTAAATCAAAGGGGTGGTTAAGTGAATAGAAAGAAGGAAGCCTGGTTAGAGGTTATAAGAGAGATTGAAATGCGCTTGTCTGATGGTGAGGGTTTGGAACCTAGTTATGTTGGAACTTAGTTGTGTTCGAAATCGTATGAATGAAAAGATCTCTTCAAGTAACATCACGAATCAAGAAGTCAAGTTACTCCTTATTAATAATTTTGATGAAAAAATTAAGTTCTCTCCACCAAAACAAGCGAACATATAATTATTGTTGTTCTTCAGTGTAAGCGTCACCCAAGAATCATTAGCTGAAACAATACGATCGACAGACCCTATCCGGGAGTGTGCTCAAGTACTTAAGACAGTCTTTGATATCAGTTGATTTTGATTTGATGGATCGTTTTTGTGTTGCAAATGATTTAAAAGAGGCCTGGAATAGTACAGCAATCCCAGGACCTCTTCTCAGACTTTTTGGCTACCTGTTTAACTTTGATATTCACGCATTTAATGCCTGCAAGGTTAATAGAGATAAGGACTCCAACCCGAGTTATAGGATGGATTCACCACGGATGACCCAACTGTGTCCACAACTAAAAACAGGCAAATCCAGAGCCTATTCCAGAACATGTATTATGTTTTCCATGATGGTAGAAAACGTACACCCTTGCACATAATGAACGCCCAAGCCATTTATGATATCTGTAAAAGTCCAACATTAATCACTAGTTTCAACATATTTGGCTTATGTTCCAGTTATGATGAGCTTGCTCGCCTCCATAACGACATAGCTGTGATCACCATTGTTAGTAATGAAGAGCAAATTATTCCATTCCTCAGCCATTTTGACGCATCAGTCTTCACAACAGCTGCCATTGATAACTTTGATCATGATGAAGCAACTCTGGTAGGGAAAGGAGGGACCCACGACACAGTCACTGTTGTGTTTCAGGATGACAGCACGTCTCATCAAAAGAAACCCAAGGTATCTGAAGCTGGAGCAAATCATGATCCTAAGTCGTTTCATGCAAAGTTGAAGTGCCAACAGTTGAAGGAGTGCTATAAACCTGCCAAAAAGCCTGAGCTCCCAAAAGATTACAAAGTTCCAGTGACTCACTCCGAGAGCAGCGCAGTTCTGCAGGATGGACGAACAAGAGATACTGCTTGGTTGTTGGCTAGATTGGACTTTGGGGACTTTGACTCAAAGCATGTGTGTACCAAACCCAAATATCAGAAAATGCTAACATGGAGTGCAACAAACTCATTGTTATCTTTAGAAAATCTACAGTGTAAAAGGGTTTGGCTTCCTCCCCGTATTACCCCATCCTGTCACAAGGCATGATGTTGTGTACACTGCAATTAAAAACCTTCAGGGATTCCTTGGGCACCTTAATCAATCAGCATTGCCAGTAACATGTGATGAGGGTGTGTACCGCATTACCCGTCAGATACAGCTTCTTCGTCCAAGTGAGTTCAAGAACATTGTACTTTGCTTAGGGTCATTTCATATGACAAAAGTGGCCCTGGGATGCATTCTATCCAATTTATTACAATATTACCAAATTCTATCAAAAGCTTTTGATATGTCAAGGGCAACAGCAAAACTTTCACCGAAACCCCTAAAGGAGGATGACAAAGATTCAGTTAGGAAAGCTAGAATATCGCCAGTAGATCGCCCTTTACGGAGACCGTACTGGCGATCAATAGAAGATTGTGAGCAGATAGATGCTTAAGAATCTTCTTATTAAGTATAGATTCAAAAGCTTTAGAAAGGCAGGAAGTCAAAGCTATAGGACGGTAGTTTGAAGGATGAGAACGGTCACCTTTCTTAGGAACAGTTTGGATGTGAGCAAACTTCCAGCAAGAAGGAAAGGTGGAAGTAGATAGACAACGACGGAAAAGTTACTTTTTTTTTTGATGATTTTGATTGCGGATTGTTTTTTAACGGGTGACTGGATGCAAAAAGTGACAGCAGTTTGATATATTCGATAATGGCTATATTTTGACTGCATTAAATCAGTTATGATGGTTTGGACGATTACTTTAAACAAGAAAATATAGCAACTTATTTTCTCATTAAGATATACGAATTTTTCATAT
>JACEEZ010023249.1:0-15218 GCA_016584305.1 Chionoecetes opilio
TTAATCAATGCACGGATTGAGTTGTTCTTTGACACGACACTCTTATTTGAGGGAAACACTTCCCCCCAGTCTGAAACAAACGAGCAATGCTGCGCAACACAGCTCATGCTTTTCTTCCTACCCCGAGCAGCTCCTGCCACGCGGGGGGTTACGGCAGAGGCTGGACGTTCGAGGCCTGGCCGTCCGCCACTCGAGGGACCCGTTGGGGTGGTCAATAGGGTGGTAGGGTTCGCGTTGATCAGCACATGACGCTGATCACTAAGTAGCATTAAAGGTCTGTCCTAATTCCGAGCTGGGCCAGTTTTTTAGGAACAGGTTAATTTTTTACGAGGTGAGCAGTAACACAACCAACCCTCTCCATTTATCCGGGCTTTGGGAACGGTCAAGGGACTGCACTGTACAGCATCCCCTTGGCGGGTTAAAACCGCTTGTACTTCAATCCTTGGCATCCAGGAGGGAGGGTGCTCGAGGAGAGTAACGCCACAAAAACCTGCACTCTCCTCGGTGACTGTGCCTCTGGGAGGCGAAGCATCTTCGTGGCATTTCTACCAGACCTTCTCGGTGACGCCGCTGAGTCGTTCAAACCACACAGCCTCATTTCATCGCACCCGGAAAATGGGAGTACAGCGTTGGAGTAAAGACGCTTGGCGAACATGAACTTATTTGGAAGTTTTATCAAAATCATCCTAACTCCAACTTCACCTCCAGCCGTCACAACCTGTTCCAAGATGATCTACAATTACTGATGCAGTAACTCACAAACCTGTTCACTCCCACGCGGCACAACTGGTCCAGAGGCTACAGTACGTATGTATTAACTCCAAAACCGGTCACCTCCACGCGACACAACATGGTTCCAAGATGATCTCAGTACTTATGTATTAAACTCCAACCTGTCACCACCACGCGGCACAAACTTGGTTCCAGATGATATACAATGCTATGTATTAACTCCATCCACCAACAAGTTACTTCTCTCTCAGGTTCCAAGGTCTCCATCGGCCCCGCGCACCACACCCCGAGTCACACAGTCACTGGGGGGGGGACGCACGGCTGAAGGTCACTTGGGGCGGACTTTAACACCTCCAAGGTGGACAGCCTGGAGGCGAAGGCAGGTGCTCTCCCCGGTCTCCGGTCATCCTCGGAAACGGAGGATGACATCGAGGACCGTAGGGGCACCTGCCCGCTCTGCCCGAGAATTGACATTGGAGACCGCGAGGAGGGAACTGCCCCGTGCTGCCCCCGAAGATGACGCGAGTCCGAGGGGCACACTGACCCATCTGCCCCCGAGGATGACAGCGAGGACGAGGGGGACTGCCTCTCCGCCCTCCGAGGACGAAGCGAGACCGAGGGCGGGACTGCCTTCTCCGCTCGTCGAGGAGAAGGTGCAGTGTGGTGCGTGATGTGTTGTGATGGTGTGTAGTGTGTGTGTATTATTCACCCATGTTCTGTCCACGCGATCGATCGCTGGCTCGTGATCGCCAAGTTTACCTCAACACAGTGCGAGCTTAGAGACTCATTATTACGATCATTACGTGATCGCACATACCAAACATCCCATCCCCTTGCCTTATTGATCAAGAGGGACAAGTACCGCTGAATTTCACAGTCGAAAAACTCCCCGGGAATGAGCGGGGTCGGGGATCCGAACGCGGACCACAGAATGATGCGAGCGCCCTAACAAACTGTGCCACATGGGGGACGTGTGTGTGTGTGAGTGGTGTGTGTGTGTGTGTGTGGGTGTGTGGAACGTCCGTTATGTGTAATGATTATTAGGCCCATGTTGTCTTGGAATAACAAAAATTGAATATTTATTGACAAAATCTTTGAAAATATAAAAACGTAAACTTATAAGAAATATAACATAGCAACAGACATAGATATAACACAGCCAAGGTGAGCAGCGGCACCACCTTTTTATTTCTACTTCACTATTTCTTCTTCTTCGTTCTTCTACCAAGTATTTTACTCTCTATCTATTATTTTCCATTTTGTGTCATTGTTATTACCCATTCTGTTTTTCTTCAACTCATTCAAAATCAGGCATATTAAAAGCGATACAGGTGTTATGTAAGACGCCTTAATCGGCCGAAGACGAGAGAGCCCGTTAGAAAACTCGCTGCCCGTGCGCACGTGCGGCGTCACCCAGAGTTGGACCGGGTGCATTGCTAGGTGTGGGGTATCAAAACCACACACCAAGGTCACCTTAGTCGGCTTACAGACGTTTCTTAGCCTATAGCAGATAACGTTGTCTGACACCCTCACGCGGCACGCACCCACGCGCCATGCTGACCCCCTTCACGTGAGAAAAAAACATGTCAAGCACAAATAGGGATTGAATGGGGCTATCAGATGGCGTACATGATCGCTGTCTTATCGGAGGCGGGATTCAAAGATATAAGCTCCTAAAAAGCGTGATGGTCGGTCGGTCGGGTGGCCGCTGGGCGGTCGGTCGTTGTCGGCGATTATCCCGGAAAAAATTCCGAGTGAGGAGGACTCACGCGAGCGTTCGCACTCGCTGTAACTAGCCTTCCCCGTCGTCTAATCGCAACAAATATTAATTGAATAGATTGTCACGGAAGCACCACCGTTCATCAATATCTGTGCTTTTATATCCCATCTTCGTACCATCAGGTCTCCCATAGGTCTATCGGTCTCCCAATCGCGTCTATGGGTCTCCCATTAGGTCTAGGCCCCCATAGGATGAAAGCAATAAGACACACGCCCGTTTATATATACTATACCAATTGTCTGCCTGTATGAGCGCCTTTTATTATTAAGAAATCAGTCCACCAAAAAAGGATAATTTATGTCTGTACCTCATCATCAAAAGTACTCATAGACCATACCAGTGTCGTGATCGTTTGTAGGGTGTGTGTGTGCTGCCCTTTCTGAACCGTCACGACGTATATATGTGGAGAAAATTTAGTAAACAATATCACACGCCACAAATATCACCCTTTGTGCCCGCATGGAATCATCAAGTATAGGAAAAACTTATTTTATGATCATTGTCCGTAACATTTTCTCTTCGTATGTACGCGCCAACGTAAGGAAATGCAAAAAAAATCCGCTAAAAGAAGTCAAAATCTTACTGATTTTCGTATTTACTAATAAAAACAATTATTTTTATTATAAAAATATCTTCTCTCTTATCATATCTGTTAATATTTCTATGTATTTTTCGTGTAGTTGTACAATTCTTGCTGTAATATGTGACTCATAATTTTTTTCCTTAGAATCGTATCAACATATGTTGTTTGTTGTTGTTATTGTAATGTTATGTGGGATGTAATGTTGATGTTGTTGTGAGTTGTTGTTTGTTGTTGTTGTTGTTGTGTTGTTGTGTATGTTGTTTTGTGTTGTATGATTGGTGTCATTTCCGTTATATTGTGTATTTACTAATAAGAAAAGAAACTCCTTAGCCAGTCCTTAGTTTGGTCTGACAGCTCTCACACACAACACACACACACAGCACACACAGTCACCCCACATCGCGTGTTTAGGATGTGATATATAAGCACCTACACACACACATACTACATTACACACATACACAACACACACACACAAACCCACACACACACCCACACCACACACACAACACACACACCAACACACACACACACACAACACAGTCACACACACTCAACACACAACACACACAAACATACCACACACACACACACAAACCACACACACCACACAGTCACACACACACACATACACAACACACACCCAGTCACACCAGGAACAGGAAGTGACTAAACCCAGTAGGGTTGGCAAGAATGTGGAAACAAAGCGTAAAGATCCAATGGATTTACCTTCGGTATATACGAAACTCTTATGACAAAGTCTGTTTTAGTAAAACTATGTATCTTTAAGTGTATATTTGGCAGAGAGGAGTATTTAACTAATTGAGACCAAATCACCGAATGTTTTTGCTAAAACTTAGGACAAACAATAATAGACTGACGAGTAACACTTGAAAACATTGAAACACTTATATACTTGCAATAGGGGGGTTGTAAACGATAGGTGTCATTATGTATTAATTGAGAAAATAGTCAAGTCAGC
This sequence comes from Chionoecetes opilio, assembly GCA_016584305.1. Classification (NCBI taxonomy): domain Eukaryota; kingdom Metazoa; phylum Arthropoda; class Malacostraca; order Decapoda; family Majidae; genus Chionoecetes; species Chionoecetes opilio. The sequence continues at coordinate 4,078 of JACEEZ010023249.1, forward strand.
CCCATTGGACCAGCAACAATGACTTTTTGGGCAGAAATATCTATAAAGGTTTCTATACAAAAATAAAAAAGTCGCCAGCTAGGCAAAATCCTCAAGTAACTAATAATACCCAGAAAAACTTAAACATTAAAAGTTTTAGTGTACTAGCATCCTAAATGTTACAACAGTTTACAATATATGTTACAGGTAAATGAGGAAAAAAAGAAAAAATATTGACCCAGGACCACTATGAACATATAAAACATGTGCAATAAATAGTAGTTAGGCAAGTTTAATAGTATTCAGATAATATATAGGTCTTATAATGATTTGAATGAACGATGTGTGGATATATCTTTATATGACTATAGTGCAAATATTTCCATAAGTTGGGACAGAGTAGGATAATGAATGTTGAAAATGTTAAGTAGCTTTGGTACACGGAGGATCGTCACATTTTTTGTCTTTGTGCGAGTTGGAAGTAATTGTGGTGTGGTAGCAGGGCTTGTTATGTTAACTCTGTTGACAACTTGTACATGTGTAGTGCTATATGTAATTTGTTAAGGTCGAACATTTTAAGGACTTAGTTGCTAAATAAGTGAGTGCTGGCAAAATAACACTTTGTTGTAAATAAATTCTAATAAATTTCTATTGTATCGAAATAAAGGTAGACGATGTGTAGGGTATGTATTTACACCAGATAGGGACACCGTATTGTAGATGTGGATTACGGGCATTGTAAAGTATTCTTTAATACGTTCTTTGGCATGAGGTCTCTAACTTGATAAAATAGTGATACAATCCTAGATAGTGTCAGACAAAGTTTGGATATATGGGCTTAAAAAGATAGGGCTTTCGTCACTGTCACTCCCAATAATTTATGTGTTTGGTGATTTTAGATATATGTATATCAGAGAGTGGATGTGGTAATATTGTTTGTGTCATTGTTTAGTGGGGGAAAAAATGTAAAAAAGTTGTATCTAGATATAACGGTAATCTATGGCAAACACCATTCATGGAAGGAATTTTAGGTTACGGTTTCCATTGTCAAACATTGATTGATATTCGATTTCCAGAAAGGGTAAAAGGTAGATCGTTCACGGCAAAGAGCATATGTTGTTAACGCCGAGCGATATGTGAGGAAGGTCATTTATATATAGTAGAAATAGAATCGGTCCTAAAACACTCACCGTGGAAACTCCATATTTATTATCGGGAGGTTGATAAATGATTGAGAATTATAGACTGGGTTCTGTTAGTGAGATAATCTTTAACCAGTCTGAATGATGCCACGGAACCATAATGTTTTCGTTTTAGTAATAGAATGTTCGTGTCACCGATATCCAACTGCTTAGAAAAATCAACGAAAATGCGTAGTAGGGAGAGATGTGAAATCTAGTGTCAAGAGTAATCTTGTCAGAAAAGATTTACTGACAACGCATTCAAATTGCTCAAACCTTGTCGAAACCAAATTGTTCAGGGCGATAAGTAGAATATATGCAAGGAAACTGGTTGATTAAATGGTGTTTTCATTATAGTTCTCAAAGATTTTTGAGAATGTATTGAGCAATGATATTGGTCGGTTAGTTAGCGATGTTGTCTTTTGGCCATTTTATGGATAGGAATTACGGTGGCGTTTGTTTCAGGATTGTGGAAATACTTACTTTTCAAACAGAGTGATTAAAAACATGTAAGGAAATTGGTATGCCATTTGTTTGAATTTCTTGAATTAATGAAGACTGGAATTCGTGTGGATTTACCTTTGTTCTTTAGCGGATTTGCGAATTAGCAGTAACATCTTGTGGAAGAACAAGAGGGAAACGCCATAGATGCTGGAGTAGGCACCCCGTAAGAAGCGGTGGCTCAATAGAAGATTGGTGGAATGTTTTGATTCTTAGTTTTGGAGCAGATGTATCGACGTAGATCATTGAATGCTCCGATATTTCTGAGGGCTCTCTAAGTATTTTAGTTATTAAAGGGATATGTATTTAAGGTAATGTTTTTCATGATTATTTTAAAGTATGGGTTGACACACGGCATTCCATATTCTTTTAGTATCTTTTTAAATTTGTAAAAATACACTATAGTGTGAGATTTTGGCTTTTTATCAGACTGTTAAGTGGTAACGGATTCCTTATAATGAAGCTTCGGGATGTATTGACACCACAATTTATATCTGATATAAATTGTTTTTTATATATTGATTTAATTACTGATGTTAGTTATCCAAGGGTTTTTTTAGTCTTTTTTCGGAGAAAAGAAATTTGTTTTTATGGGAAGCATTCATTGTGATTTCATAATTGTTAAGAAATGCATGAAGTTTAAATCGACATCAATTTGAGAGCCAGGGAAAAGATTGTTTACAACGCAGTATGTTTAGTTTTGGGAAAAAAGTTGCGTTTCAGGGCGTTGAGTTTCTGAATTCAATTTTATTGTAGTTTATTGCTTAAGGAAGGGACTGATATGGTTCAGGAAAATCGGTGAGATGGTCGATTATAGAAAGTGTATATCATGAAGTAAAATTTCATAGAAAAGTGATATATGGTCAAGAAGGGATCGGTGCGCAAATTTTCACTATCTGGAAATCTGGTAGGTCTGGCAATATGTGGAGTAAAATTTAAAGTTTGAATTGATGTAAGGAAATTGTTGTTGTGCGTGGGTTTCGGATGTTCGAGTAAATTTAATGAAATCCCCAATTAAAATGATTTTGTTAGTATTTATTGCCTTGTTCACTAAAAATGGCATTCATATATGTCAGAAAATTGGTATATACGGCTAAATTGCTTATTCTGGTTCTGTAATTTAGCGAAAATAAGAGAGTTAATAGAATTACTGGTATTTTAACTGTATTTATTTACTGTCACACATTAAATAGAGTTAGATATTTTCGTTGTTCTAGAATATTTATACTGACACAAAAGAGGGAGGACCCTCCTCGAGCTTCCCAGCGTGTTTTACTTATGAGATGATGGGGAGTGCGTATCCTGTTAAATTCAAATAGATGTTATTGCTTTCCGGAGCCAGGCTTTCATAAAATTGCAATGGATATCTGGGGAACAGTAAAGACACTCAAAAAAGCGACTGAATTGCTTTCTAAGTTTTTTGGTATACGATTGGGAGTTTATAGTAGATGTTGATTGTGACAGAACCTGGAAGGTAGTTAAATTGTTGAATGATGTGAGGTATCATAATATTTCGAGAGTGCATTAAAATCAGATGCCCAACATCTGATTATAATTCCAGGGCAATGTCATTGAATTGGGATCAGTTCCAGGTGACAGAGAAGGAATAAGTTCGGACAGTGGTGGTAAAGATAGGAGGATAAAGCATATACAAAAAAAGTATAATGGTAGTAATTAATAATAAAATAAAATAGAAGAATATAAATTTGTCCAACCGTGCGCCACCAGAGCCAAACAGCGTATGGCAGAGAGATAATGTCAATAATTTTTTTCATTTTTTGCAAGAGAAAAAAATGGTAGTGCCAATAATATCGGATTTTCGAAACGTAAATCAATATGCGACATATGATAGTCAGTAAGTATAATAAATAACAGTAGTAGAAGTTTAATAATAAGAATATATTAATAATAATAATATAATAATAAACAAAATAATGATAATAATAATAACAAAATATAATTATAAGATAAAACTAACAAAAATATTGATAAAAATAATCAATAAAAATAATACATAATAATAATAATACTAATAATAAAACAACAATATAATGCGAGATAAGCAATAGTGATAGTAGCAGAGGTGGTACCGTAGTATAGTAGTCTGGTAGCGATGATAACAGAAATTAGTAATGATGGAGAGTACATTACAGTAGTAGTGGTAGTGGTAGCGATGACAATGTTAGTAACAGTGTTTAGTGTATGGAGTAACATCTCTACCAGTAGTATAGTGCGTAGTGGCAGCGATGAGTTAAACAGTAAACAGTAGAGTGATGGTAGTACAGGTAGTAGTGGTAGCGCTGACAATAGTAACAGTAGTAGGATGGTAGTACAGTAGTAAGTCGTAGCGATGACTAACACAGTAACAGTTAGTAGTGATGGTAGTCAGTAAATAGTGGTAGCGATGATAACATAACAGTAGCTAGTGAGGGTAGATACAGTAGATGAGTAGTAGCCGATCGAGAACAGGTAAACAGCAGTAGTGTATGGTAGTAACATTACCAGTAGTAGTGTAGTGGTAACAAACCATGACAATCGTAACACAGATAGTGATGGGCAGTACGTGGTAGTGGTAGCGATGATAACCAAAAATTAAACAGTAGTGAGTGATGGTAGTCATAGTCAGTGAAGTGGTAGCGATGATAAACAATTAATAGATAGTAGTGATGCGTAGATACAGATAGTAGTGGGTAGCGATGAGAACAGTAACAGTAGTAGTGATGGTAGTAGATATTAGTGGTAGCGATGATAACAGTAACAGTAGGAGTGATGGTAGTACCTACCGGTAGTAGTGGTAGCGAGGACAATATAAACAGTAGTAGTGTATGGTGTAGTACAGTGGTAGTGGTAGCGTTGCATAACCCATTAAAACAGTAGTAGTGATGGTAGTACAAGAAGTAAGTGGTAGCGATGATAACAGTAACAGTAGTAGTGATCGGTAGACATTTACCAGTAGTAGTGGTAGTGGTAGCGATGACAAATAATGTAACAGTATTAGGATGGTCAAGTACAGTGGTAGGTAGCGATTTGAATAACATTAACAGTAGTAGTGATGTAGTACAGTATGTAAGGGTAGCGATGATAACAGTAAAACAGTAGTAGCGAGTTGATGGTAGTACATTACCAGTAGTCGTGTTCGTGGTAGCCGATGATAATAGTAACAATACAGTAGTGATGATAGTACAGTGGTAGTGGTAGCGATTATAACATTAACAGTAGTAGGATGGTAGTACAATAGTAGTGGTAGCGATGATAACAATTAATAAGTAGTAGTGATGGTAGTACAGTAGTAGTGGTGGGTAGCGATGATAAAAATAACAGTAGTAGTAGATGGTAGTACAGTAGTCAGTGGTAGCGATGACAACAGGAACAGTAGTAGTGATGTAGTACATACTAGTGTAGTAGTGATAGATTTGGTTAGGAATGACAATAGTAACAGTAGTAGTGATGCTAGTACATACCAGTAGTTTGGTTAGTGGTAGCGGATGATAAACAACAGGAAACAAGTAAGATATAGAAGGCAGCAAAAACCACAGTAGAGGCGATGGGTAGTAGAGTAATAGTAATAGAGGAACGCTGGTAGACAGTATCATCTTGATACAGTGCAAGAGGACGATACGTAAGTAATGTAGCGAAGGTAGTCAGTAGCAATGGTAGAGGCGTTTGTGTGTGGTGTCATCATAAGTTTCACTGTTATCTGATAGCTGAATTGGCTGGGATACACTTGTGGTAGGTGTCCATCATTTGTGGGTATTTCATCCAGGAAGGAACATCAGTGATTTATCATTAAAATGAGTGGTGTTTTAGGGTGGAGTTTCGTAAGCTTGATGATATTGTCCGTCACTTGTGTAACACTGTTGAAATTTCAATGCTTATGTTGTCTCTGTGTGAGAATAGTGTTGAACAAGTTTTTGCGAGTAGGAGTTAGGCTTTCGTTTATGTAAGTTGTGGTTTCAGTGTAGCATGCACCAATGAGATCTTGTTTGAGCGCGTTCTGTTCATAAGTTTAACGACGAGGCCTGCTTTCGTTCCTGTTTTGTGGACCACGCCTATGATGTGACACTGATATCAGATTCTTTGATGTCTTATCTTAAATTTGTCTTTATTGTGTTCACCACTTACCTAGCTGTGTGTTCATGTGCGTTCTGCTGGTACGTGAGGGGCACACTGAAGAGACTGTGTCACGCCGTTCGTATGGTCGACACTAATACGAGTCTTGTTCTAGGTCACATACTTTGGCCTTTAGGCGTCATTTCACCTGCTAGATAATAATTTGCTAGTCTTTTCCGCAGTTACTGATTTACACTGGAAAGTGTTATCATAGTCACAGAAGAAACAGATAATGTGATAGCACTTTCACTAGTGATTGTCTCGGACAGCGAATCAATAAGTTGATTCCAGATCACTTTCGTCATCACAGGTCGTTCCCGCTCGTTGCCGATCCATGGTTGTCTGAGTCTGTTTCGTAGGAATAATTTCATTGTAAAACAATCTACGTTGTTCTTTACAGCATGTCACAATGTTAACACCCGGCGCAGGGATTATCTAGAGGGTTGGGTTATTTTGCTTGTCAGCAATGGTAACAAGAGTAGGGAGCCCGAGAGGTGCATGTTGACTAGACGGGTGGCGACGACGACTGACTAAAGAGCAGGAAGATACCAAAATGTGCCCAGAGAGGAAAGCCTTATGTGATAAATGCGGATGGTGCAGATCAGGGGATGAAACATGCTGTCTTAGAGTGTAATAATCAGGCAATATAAGTCAGCTCGAGGCTGACTATATCCCAGAGTATTCTGACTAGACCAAAGCAAAGAAAAATTTATTATTAATGCAGAGTAAATAATGTCACACATAAATAGGATAGATATTTCCGGATGTAATCTTTAAAATCTTCAGATGAAAATATGCTGTTATGATCGTAGATGTATAGGTTGTTTGCTATGGATAATGAAATTGTTGGCAATTTAAGAGCTGTAGCTCCATACTTCTGTTGAGTCCTTGAGTAATAAACCTCTATATCAATGCAATCAATCCAATTCACACACGCAAACAACACACACACACACACACACAACACACACACACACACACACCAAACACAACACACACACACAAACACAACAGTCACAACAACACACACACAACACACACACAACAACAACACACATAACACACCACACACACACACACACACACCAGTCACACACACAAACCTACACACAGACACACAGTCACACCAGGAACAGGAAGTCGGACTATCCCAAGTAGGGTTGGCAAGAACTGATGGAACAAGGCTTAAATGATCAATGCATTACTCTTGGTATAGAAATTTATGACAAAGTTGTTGTAGTAACTATGTATCTTTCTAATGTAATATTGGACAGAGAGGAGTATTTAACTTAAATTGAAGACCCAAATCACGAATGTGTTTTTTGCTAAACTTAGGACCAAACAATAATAGACTGGCCAGTAACAGCAGTAAGATACAAAAAATATGCCAGAGAGGGAAAGCCTTTGTGTAATGTGATGGTGCAGATCCTCGGGATGAATCACATGTGTCTGAGAGTGTAATAAATCAGGGAATAGTCAGCTCAGGCATGACTATAACCCCAGATTATTATGGACAGACCAGCAGAGAAAAATTATTACATTAATGCAGGAGTAATATGGATAACACGATTAAACTACGAGATAGATATTTCCTGGATGTAAAACAAAAAGACTCGCAAATATTGAAAATGTCAGTGAATATGCTGTTATGATCTGAAAGATGTATTATGTGTTTGATATGGATAAACAACATGGACAACAACATGTTTGCTAATGGCAGATGTGAAAGCGATTTAGACTAATTGGTGCAGCTTGATTTCAAAAATCATAAACCGTTTTGCTGCATCACGTCAGGATTTTGAGTTACAGAACTACTCCATTGCCTAGAAGGTCAGGATTTCAATGAAATTTACAAAAATTCATTTATTCATTTATTTCATCATGAATGCTTCAATTCCATATGTCTTTAACATGCCTATTTCGTAAGAGGTGGTAGGCTGCAGACTGCACTCTGAAGGTCGCTGTCTGTAGCTAGATTTGTATAGCGTATTGATTGCGGGGTGATGTGGTTGGTTGCGCGTGGTCTAGTTTGTGGCCTTGTGAGCCGTTGGCTGCGCGCAGAACAAAGTCACGCGCTCCTGAGAAACGACTTTCTTTAACACAAACTAGACCACGCGCAACCAACCACATCACGCCGCAATCAATACGCTATACAAATCTAGCTACAGACAGCGACCTTTAGAGTGCAGTCTGCAGCCTACCACCTCCTACGTAACTACGATATAACGTACTTATATAACTACTAATTTTTGTTTCTTTCTTTCTTTCATTTAAAACCCATGAGTAGACTTTTCCTGTACCAATCATCCAGACAACTTCTGTTATGTCTGTGGTCGGTATACCAAAAAAGATCAACAGCGAAGTGTATCTACGGCAGTGAAAATGAAGGCCGCCTACTTTCACTACTTCGGGTGTAAGGTGGGGGACCAAGGAAAGAGCTGGGCACCACACATCTGCTGCACAAGCTGCCACTCAGCCTTGACTCAGTGGTTGGTGGGCAAGCGCGCGAGCATTCCATTTGCGGTGCCATGATATGGCGTGAGCCGCAGAATCATCATGATGATTGTTATTTCTGCTGCACAAGCATCGCCGGCTTCAACAGGAAGAATAAAGGCCACATCAAGTACGCTGACTGCGTCTCTGCTCGTAAACCTGTGCCTCATGATGACGAGAACCCCGTTCCAACATGTCCAGCTGATCAGAACATAACTGTAAGCAGTGGCGAAGAGGATGGTGATGAACCTTTTGAACCCGACACTCAAGAACAAGAACCACACCTTCTGAACCAGGGAGAGTTAAATGATCTTGTAAGAGATCTCTCGCTGTCAAAGGCGAAGGTAGAGCTGCTTGGATCAAGGCTGCAGCAGTGGAATCTACTTGAACCTAACACCAAGATATCCTTGTTCAGAGCACGTCACAGCGACATGGCTCATTTTCTTTGAGATGGAAGACACGATGACATTCTGCAGTGACATCAACGGTCTGTTGAAAGAACTTGGGTGTGATCACGATCCTGCAGACTGGCGCCTCTTCATCGACTCGGGGAAGAACAGCTTGAAGGCTGTTTTGCTCCACAATGGCAACAAGAAACCATCAGTCCCACTGGCTCACGCGTTCGGCATGAAAGAGACCTATGAGACTATGCGGCAGCTGCTTGATTCCATCAAGTACAATGACTTCAACTGGCACATCTGCGGAGACTTGAAAGTGGTGGCGCTGTTGTTAGGGCTGCAGTCAGGCTACACGAAATACATGTGCTTCCTTTGTCTCTGGGTAGCAGAGACGACAAGAATCACTGGACGAAGAATGATTGGAAAGAGCGGACGGAGCATGTACCTGGTCGATACAACGTGAAGCATGTCGCCCTTGTCGACCCAGCCAAGATTTTCCTTCCACCACTCCCACATAAAGCTCGGCTTGATGAAGAATTTTGTACGGGCAATGGATCTGAATGGGCGTGGGTTTTTATACCTGAAGGAGAAGTTTTGGCAACACCTTGTCGGAGGCTAAGATCAAGGCTGGTGTCTTTGTTGGACCGCAAATCCGAGAGGTAATGAAGGACGAAACTTTTCCGGGCAACTCTAAACCCAAAGAGCTGGCAGCGTGGAGGAGCTTCAAAGCTGTGACGGACAACTTCTTGGGGAACGAGCGCGCGGACAACTATGAAGAAATAGTGCAGCAGCTGCTGGAATCCTTCAGGAAACTTGGCTCCAGGATGTCCCTGAAGATCCATTTCCTACACCAGCACCTGAACTTCTTCCCTGACAACTTGGGAGCTGTCTCGGACGAGCACGGCGAGCGATTCCACCAAGAGATTTCACTCATGGAGACGCGTTACCAAGGGCGGCCACAACCCGAACATGATTGGGCGACTTCTGCTGGTTCCTGCATCGTGAAACTGACACAGAGCAGCACAACGCAAAGCCAAAAGCCTAAAGCATTTTTAATTACATTCTAGTAGAGTGTTTCTGTAATTTCTATAATTTTGAAGCATTCATGATGAAATAAATGAATAAATGAATTTTTGTAAATTTCATTGAAATCCTGACTTCTAGGCAATGGGAGTATTTCTGTAACTCAAAATCCTGACGTGATACAGCAAAACGGTTATGATTTTTGAAATCAGCGTACCCAAATTAGTCAAAATCACTTTACACATCTCCAGTAATAATTTTTTTTTGAAATTTGTTGTCCAGTGTAATGACTTGTTGGCAATTAAGGAGCTGTGCTCCATATTTCTGTTGAAGTCTGAGTAATAAACCTTATTCAATTCAATTCAATTCAATTCAATTCACACACGCAAACACACACACACACACACACACACACACACACACACACACACACACACACACACACACACACACACACACACACACACACACACACACACACACACACACACACACACACACACACACACACACACACACACACACACACACACACACACACAGCTCTTGAGAACTTCCTGCATTTTTTCCTGGAAGTAGAAAATGTTGGCTATTCAACGGAAACTAAGAGAAAAATCCTTACCTTGACATTTTTCACCTGTACAGTAGAATAATATAATATACGTAATTGATACACTTACCTTATCTGTCTATGCTTCTGTTGGAAAGACTTTACTTACGAGACATTTCTGTATGTTGTAGAAATGTATCTTTTTTGTAAAGGTGAACGGAATGAATCAAGGAGGAAATACTTTACGAGGACTGTATGAATGGTTAGAACACGTCTCTAAATGTGTGATAAGTGTAGATAAGTGTGATAAGTGTGCAATATAGTGTTGCAGTAATAGGGTCATACTGGTTGATAGATAGATCAGTGTATAATATGGTGTTGCAGTAATAGGGTCATACAGGTTGGTAGATAGATCAGTGTATAATATGGTGTTGCAGTAATAGGGTCATGCAGGTTGATAGATAGGTCAGTGTATAATATAGTGTTGCAGTAATAGGGTCATACAAGTTGGTAGATAGATCAGTGTATAATATAGTGTTGCAGTAATAGGGTCATACAGGTTGGTAGATAGATCAGTGTATAATATGGTGTTGCAGTAATAGGGTCATACAGGTTGATAGATAGATCAGTGTATAATATAGTGTTGCAGTAATAGGGTCATACAGGTTGATAGATAGATCAGTGTATAATATGGTGTTGCAGTAATAGGGTCATACAGGTTGGTAGATAGATCAGTGTATAATATAGTGTTGCAGTAATAGGGTCATACAGGTTGATAGATAGATCAGTGTATAATAATAAACTACTGGAAATGCTGAACACTCCTCAGCGACGGTGACTTACGGTAAATAGTTTGCTCCATATTAGCAGCAATTTGTGGCAAATTATAATACGACACAATGAGGC
>JACEEZ010023250.1:0-2500 GCA_016584305.1 Chionoecetes opilio
AGGGGAGAGGAGAAGCGAAAACGCGAATAAAAAATAAAGATTTTAGTGTTTATATTTTATTATATTCCTTTTTTTTTTTTTTTTTTTCTCCCCCGTAAAAAAATAAGAATAAAATATATATATATATATATATATATATTATATAATATTTTCCTCTCTCTCTCTCTCTCTCTCCTCTCTCTTCTCTCCTCTTCTCTCTCCTCTCTCTCTCTCCCCTCTCTCTATTATATTTAAAATTTTTTTTTATTTTTCATCTCTTCCCTCTCTCTCTCCTCTCTCTCTCTATATATATATATATATATATATATATAAAATTATATATATATTTATCTTTTTTTTATATATATATATATATAATATATATTATTATATATTTTATAATATATATATAACACCACACCAGACCCCTTCTGGAAATCCAGTTCGAATATCGACCCCCAAGCTTTTATTATGATTACATAAATAAACAAAAAAAAAAAAAAAATTGCACTTGGCCATCCTTTATGATGAAAATAAAAAAACCACCCCCCGCACACACGCACACGCACACCCCACACACCCCCACACCCCACACACACACACACACCCCACAACCCCCTGGACAGCTCGTTTGGGTTATAGCGTCAGGCACCAAGTCCGGAGTTCGATCCCCGGTCCCACTCATTGCCGAGGATTTTTTCACTGATAAATTACTGTCTCCCTTGAGCAAGTGGATGGGTGGGTGTGGTGTGTGAGGCCCAGCATTACCCAAAGATCGGTTTTTTATGAGCTCCAAGCTCGCACCGGAGGGTAAACTGCCGATTGCGAGTCCGACTCGCGTGGACAAGACCATGGGTGAACCATGGCCAGTGGCGGATTTACATTGAGGTTAATGAGCCTGCAGCCTCAGGCCCATAGACGAAGCCCATAGACGAAGCCCATGGTCGGGGCAAGTCTGCGTTTCAAATGGGGCATTTCTACAACTTGACAAGTTGACGGGCATCAGTAGCCGTCGAGCTGTCCTGCCTACCGTTTCTTTTTTTACTATCAAAAGTTTATTTCTATTATTTACAAGGATTTTTCTTACTATTGCTGGATTATAATTAGTATTATAAGGATCTTTCCTTGTATGAGAGGCTTATAGTATCACTATCTGGCTCTCTCTAGTACAAATCAGCCAAGTGATGCGCCTATAAGCGGTAGAGGTCACAAGAAGAAGAAGATCACGCCAAGGTAGAGTGTTGAGGAATTATGGGGGTTTATTAATAATTTTTCTATACCGCCCCATCCTCTCCTCCCAAGTATATGAATATGTGATTGTTGGGCTATAAGGGTTGGGTTAGATGAGATGTGGGGTATTATTTAGTAAGTTGATATCAGAAGGAATAACTTGGAAACTACTTCAAAGTGTGTGGAGCGGCGGTGATGAGGCCGGGTTACGGGGGAGGGGCGTGACCTACCGCCCGGTGCCCACAACCACTTGAGTCAAGAACATAAGGAAACTACAAGGGGCCGGTAGTTTTAAAGTACACGTGGTAGTTCCTTCAACACATTAATTCCCTACATCCACCTTTCATCCCAGCACTATTTTCGAAGACAACAATATATTATTTTTCCGATTTTCTGGCCTCTATGTCGTCATTAATGTTACAGATGCCAGTGGCCCACCAAAATTTGTAATGAATGGTGGTCAACTAAGGGTTGCCAGACTATCTAACACAATATTTCCCAACCTGGGGGAAATTTCCCCCTGGTGGGAAATTTCAGGATTCTAAGGGGGAAATGTACCGAGGGACATCTAAATTTACTAGCATTTATTTGACAAAAAAAAATCTCTTAGAGTTCAGAGTTCAGCTATTGACTTCTTTTTTCTTTAAGTGTATATATAAGAGAGGATAGTGTCTATATATTGTTTTTAAAGGGAAGTAATGTTTTGTTTTGGCCTACTTTTTTTCTTCCCCACACAAAGGGTTTGGGAAATCCGGATGGTTGAACAGGGGGGAAGGGGGGGGAAACAACAGAACAAAGGTTAGGAACCCTGATCTAACATAAATAAAAGACAGAATTTCCCATGGAAATAGGACAATTTAATGAAAAAAGGACAGTCAAATCTCACCACTCATTACTACCACACCCATACCTCACCACTCATTACTCACACATCCATACCTCACCACTCATTACTCACACATCCATACCTCACCACTCATTACTCACACACCCATATCTCACCACTCATTACTCACACATCCATACCTCACCACTCTTACTCACACACCCAATCTCACCATCTTTAAACTCACACTTCCATACCTCACCACTCTTATCACACATCCATACCTCACCCTCCTTACTCACACATCCATACCTCACCACTCATTATTCCACACCCATATCTCACCATCTCATTACTCAACATCCTACCTCACCACTCATTAATTACTCACACATCCATACCTCACCACTCATTACTCACACACCCATACCTCACCCCCTCATTACTCACACATCCATACCTCAC
>JACEEZ010023250.1:7500-25000 GCA_016584305.1 Chionoecetes opilio
TATATATATATATATAATATATATATATAATATATATATATATTATTGTGGTTTTATGTATAATATATATATATATATATATATATATATTATTATAATATATATATATATATATATATATATAATATATATATATATATATTCATTTCTTGGCCCCCCCTTTTAAATTTTCTGGGTACGCCACTGCTCCAGAGCCTACCATCCGAGTCCTGGGTCACCACCGCCTACAGCCGCTATAGGCACAAATGAAAAAAAAAAAAAAAAGTTAATCAATGTAATGACTTTACTCCACCTTTTCACTTCATCTCTTACTTACTTAGGCCGAAGCCATATAGAGTCGCGACTGGACTCATCCCACCGCTTCCACCAACTTGTAGCGCCCCCCCTTATGGCTAGATGTTAATTTGAAGGGCTCCACAAACCTGGCGATTACGCTGCCACCACCCACAATAAGTGGGAACAAAAATTAAAGATTTAGAGAATATATGAGGATAACTGGGACTTAATAAACGACTCGTTAACAGGGGTTCTTTATACTCGAACAGTAATCACATCCCAGCTCTAATGGTTTCCCACAGAAACTATATACTTCACAGAATATAGTTGAACGAAACGCCTAATTACTCCTCCGGGCTTATCACACAAAAAGGTTCCTACTCTTGAGTTACTAGGTACTATATATCTATCTATCTAAAATACTAATGGAGCTACTATAGGGTCTTAGCTCTATATACTGGTGTCTCAGCGGGTCACCAACTCCGCACAGCTCAGCAACACACAACCATCGCCATCAGCACACACGTGGGCCAGGGCCACTCAGGGGATCAACCACCCACTCAGCTCAGCTCAGCTATGCTCAGCTCACTGTTCCCAGCACCAGACACTGAATATACACATAACCCCAATTACAAGTCATGTAATATAAGATCATGAACTAATCAATGCCCTATATACATCCTTATATGTACACCGCAACACACCTACCTTCGAAAGGGTTGTAAGACACGACTCTCTCGATCCGCGCGTGTTGTCCCGACAAGGGTTGGCAAGAGAGAGAGCGAGCGAGTATACTTTCTCCCTGCCTTGCCTTCTTGCCGTGGCGTCACTAGCGACCACGGGTATAAAATATTGCCGGAAACCTATATCTAAATGATTAGGGACTGAGGAGTGAAGAAAAATTGTGAGCATTTAATAACTAGCTATATATGTATTACTTTACTCCCACCACTCAATGTAAACTTTTCGTTAATCGTGAGTCACAGGATTAACCCATCTTCTCGCGTTACACATACACGCACATTCGTAACATTAAAAATCAGCGATAACCTTGGCAGCAGCTTCCCTCGCCACCGGAGAAGAATTATAAATAAAGATATATATTTTCCCAGTTCTCGCCGCCCGCCGAGATGACAGTGTCAAGCGGTCATCAATGTGGGTACACTCTACCTATATTATGCCGAACTCCCACATCACCATGTAGTAGTAATTTTATCTTAACTTACACATGTTATTAGAATATTGATTATTTAATTTCGAGTTTAATGCTTTATAAAGAAGATTTAAGTTTGGTCGCAGCTGCAACCAAGAGACGACGTCATGTAAACATCACTGTTTGGTCAGAAATTCACAACGTAATTGTTACGTACTGACAACGTAACTTTTAGACGAACGAAATTACAACCTTTACACAACGTTGTGAAAACGTTTCTTGTTTGCTGGGAAAAAAGGCAGGAAGGGCCTTGCTGGGGGCCTGCCGCCCAGACGGATGCGGAAAGGCAATTGGAGGCCCGCTCACTTCGCCTCTGCATGGGGCCACCAGAAGTACGTGTCTCTTCTTCTGGTGGCCCCATGCCGAGGCGAAGTGAGCGGGCCTCTTGCCTTTCCGCATCCGTCTGGGCGGCAGGCCCCCAGCAAGGCCCTTCCTGCCTTTTACGCTGCTTGCCAGCGCCGCGAAACGGGCCCGGCAGGCCCTCCACGCCGCCTTTCCATCAAACAGCGACGATCCACGCCGCCCCGAATGGCCACACACCGCAGCGCGGCGCTGGGGTGACGAAAGCGAGGCAGGGAGGCGAGGAGCGGATGGTGCGGCCGGGGTGGGCGACGCGCCTGTCTCACAACTCGGCGCGCCTCCCAGAAACCCCCCCTCTACACCAGGCAGAGTCAGCCACGGGTGCTCCGTGGACTCCACCATGCCGTCGGCTCCTTCCATCTTCCTGGTCAGCGTACAAGGCACCCTAGTCTCCGTCCTCGAGGCAAGGCGCACGCGCTCAGCCGCAACTACCTCCGCTGGGGCGTCACCTGGGAGTAAGGGCACCTCTTCTCCGCATACCCTTACCGTCCTCCTCCCCAGATCAACGCACGCCCCACTCTGCGTCAGGTAGTCCAGGCCCAGGAGGCATGAATCCTCCTGACGGCGCGGCAGAGGCAGTACTTCCTCAGTGCCTCCCACGCTCACGATTTCCTCTCGGTACGATCCTCCTGAAGGCGCAGCACACACCGCTTTGATGTACCGCCGCGCATCTTCCCTCGCCTCTCTCATCCCCTTTATCAGCTCGTTCACGTATTCATTGTTTTTCTCGCATGCCTCTCTCAAGTTTTCCTTCATTTCACTCATCAACGCCCTGAGCATGTTCATCACAGCTTAAACTCGGCTCACCCAAGCCTTGCTCCGCGCGGCCTTTGTCTTGACTCAGCTCAGTCAGCACCGCCTCCTCCACTCCCGACGCCATCTTGACCTCTTGTTACCAACCGGCTCTCACTCTAACACACACAAATTCCACTTCATGACACCAATTGTTACGCTATTCTTCTTCGACCCCACCACACCACTACATGTGTGTCTCAGGTGGGGCTGTGCAAGGAACGTTGTTACAATACCCACTGCTGCTAGACTTACTTCTGCAGCCCTTCCTCAGTTTGGTGTATCAGGGCGAGGCGAGCTGGTATATCACGAGGTCAATCAACACAATACACAGGCGAAGGAAACACTGAGAGATTTCTTGGTTTACTGACAAAGCCACAGGTCACTACATTTACAAAGAGAGTCTACATGTACGTCATCTACCCCCAATCGCTTGAAGATTGTCGCAAGGCGAGACGTTACAAAACCACAGTTCCCCTACGCCACCACAACCACCTCCACTACAACCACACACTACCACGCCACCACAGTTCCCCTCCACCACCACCACACCACCACACGACTCCTTTCTACGGAGAGGCGCACGCCTGTCTCTTACCACGTCCGAGACCTCACTGTCTATGTGTGTGCCAAGAGCAGGCACCCCGCATCCACTCTAGTCCTCCTGGGCCCGATCCCTGCCCCATCCCCGCGTGGCTGGCGACACACGTCTCCCGGACCCACTCCCGCCTCCATACCCCACACCCATCCGCGCGCACACACACACACACACACATTCCTCGCTGCCGGCTACACGCCGCTCATACACACAGACACCCGCAACACGCCACACAACCACTACATGCCTCCCCCCCCCCCCCCTACATGCATAACGCCAGGCGCGTAACAGTATATTTGTGAGGTGTACAAAACAAGACCGTGTTACTTCCTTGAATATAATATGTGACGATGGGAATGTTATTTTATGATATATATAGTCAATAAATAATGTCTAGATGTTAACTATATATTGGCAGTCATATTTCCAATTTATTTTTGTGTATTTTTATGTATTTAATTAGATAGAAAGCTGTAAAGGTGAGTCCACACTAGGCATACGTTGCGAATTTTCGATGCGATTATGATGCGGGAAACTCGATTTTCGTGTTGAGTGATGGCGGAAAAGTAATGCGGGAAGCAAATCTAGCCGGGGCATTTTTGCAACGTAATGCGCCGCATCATATCGTCAGCTGTCGTGTCTCCCCTTTCTTTTTTATTATCAAAGGCTTATTACTATTATTTAACAAGGATTTCTCTTACTATTTAAGGATCATAATAATTATTACAAGGATCTTTCTTTGTATGAGAGGTTATATTATTCTTATCTTGCTCTCTCTTTGGGACAAGTCAGGCAATGTTATAAAGATTCAGCAGTAAACTCCCGCCCGCATCATGTGCTGCGGGAAGTAATGCGCGCATCGTAATGCCTAGTGTGGACACCCCACCCGTTGGTTTATGGAACTGTCGCCGATAGGAACGGTACCTGGAACTGTCGCCGATATCGGCGACTGTTCCAATTTTTCACGTCGGCGGAGTTTCAATTGTCGGCGACAGTTCTAGTTCTTGATCTTGATATTACAGTACCCAATATATTTAATAAGCTTTTAATCATGTTTCTGCATTCAAGGATTAATACCAGCAATAACTTGATTATCAAAGGCTTTCAATGGGAGAAGATCTTGTAAAGTTGTCACACCCTTCTCCTGACTCGGCCCCTTGATGGGAACTTGACTGGCGCAGCATCGAAGCGACGCAAGGCGATCGCAATAGTAGGCCCTAAGGTGTCTTGAAGACACCTTCACCTCTCTCTCCTTAATTTCTCCTTCTATACATTCCATCCTTTCCTCTGATTTCCTCTTTGTTTGAGACAACTATATAGGAACCACAAGACTTATATATATATAGATTTTTATATTATATCTATATTTATATATAATATAGATATTATATATATTAATATATAATATATAATATATCTATATATAGAAGTATATATAGCATTATATCATTATATGATATATATATATTTATATATACTTGATATACGTATATGATATATATAGATATTATCGATATTATATATATTATTATATATATATATTATAATTATATAAGTATATATATATATATATTATATATATATATATACCAATATATAATATATATTATAATATATATTATTAATTATATATATAATATACTAATATATATTATTAATATTATATAGTATATAGTAATATATATATAATATATCATATATATCTGATTCATATATATATATATATATATGAGTAATAACATAAGATACTATAATATAATGCCATAGGTATATTAAATAACATATATATTATATATATATTATCCTATATATATTATACCATACATCATTATTATCATATATATAATACAATATATATAATCACATACATATTATATATATATATATATATATATATACATATATATATATACATATATATATATATATATATATATATATATATGATCCTAGCAATCTCCTTTTCATCGTATTACTGGATAACGACACAGGAATATTTCTGGTTAAATTTTCTAAGCATATTGCATTATATAGTAATGTTTTTATAAGTGTTGAACAGCCCATTAGTCTATTAATCGGCTAATGGGTTGTGCAACAGCCCTTAAAACATTACTATATCTGCAATATACTTAGAAAGTATAACCATAAATATTCCTCAATCAGTTAATATAACAGCGGCAAATGGTCATATGCCCTACGGCGGGCCGCTGGGAGCGGCCCGCCGGTGAGCCTCTGAGCAAATTCCCAGCGGCCCTACGTCGTACGCTTCCGTCGGGCCGCCGATAAGACATACGGAGGGCCTCCGGAGGCCCTCCGTCTTTGTGTTTGCTAGGTAGCTCTCTCCAACCATTTACACAACCTTTCCTTCAACACTGCACTAAAAACTTTACCTACTGTATTCATTAGGGCTATTGGTCTATAGTTCTTCAATTCACTCTTACTCTTGTATCCTCCTTTATGCAATAGGGTCACTCTATACATTCATTCCATTTTCTAGGCACCCTTTCTTCTTCCCACACACGGTTAAATAGGTCAGTCATTCTGTTAATCACCACCTCACCCCCATTCTTGTACATCTCATATGGTATTCCATCCGGGCCTGCTGCTTTTTCATTCTTTTGCCTCCTTACACACTTCTCTACTTCATCCTTGCTAGTCCATTCATTCAACTCTTCCGCATCTTTTCTTTCCAACGTTATACATTCTGATCTTACGTCAAAGATTTCACCCACGCCTCCTATGTCTTCCCAAAAGTTTTTTATAACCTCTTTGATTTTTGTCTCATCTGTTACACATTCAGCATTTACTTTCAAGGCTTTCACATCTTCATTCCCAGCCATCTTTTCCCCTCTCATGAATCTGTACCACTCACGCCCACCTGCAAGTCCTTTCTCTTTCAGGGATCGGATCTTACTCCTGTCACACATAACTTTCGCATCTCTTATCTTTCGTTTTGTTAGTCGCTGCTGTTTCACATATTCTGTCCATGCATTCTGGTATTCATCCTCCCCCAGCTAACCATCACCGGCGGGCCGACGTAGGCCGTAGAGCGGCGAACGACGGCCGCCGGCGGCAAATTTACCTCCGTCAGCCCTCCGAAGGCCCGCTGGTGTATTTTCAGACGGGATAATTTACTATGCTGAAAATTAATGTACAGAATTTCAAGAATTGAATATTTCTATGTGTAAACATTTTGAAACAACAGTTATATGATTATCTTGATGTAGTATTACATCAGTAGTGACAAGCAGAGGCAGCTTGACGTCAATCCTCCGGAGGCCCGCTGGGCGCTGGTACGTATTTGTAAGTGGGAAATATTCATTTCATATTATATATATTAACTCAGTAATATACATAGTATCTCAATATCGGTACCATCACTATTATTAGGCCTGTTCAAGCTATTAAAAATTGTTATAAAAGTTTTTATAATAGTTTATAGAAATGATCATATTTCAGTTTATTTCAAATATTTCCAGCTTAATCAGGAACACCCAGAGATACATAGAAATAAAGATGAGATACGTACATAGGAAGGAGTTAACATGGAAAAAGGTTATCAGTTTGTCTGTGTGTGTACACAGCTCGCCAAAGCATTGTTCGCGACATCATAACACAGCGCTTCCATACGGGAATTCAGAAAATGTACTCTATGGTAGCCTACTGACTTCCGAGAGAGATATCTTACATATGGCAGCTTGTTTAAAGCACGGGCAGTCCATCAAGACCGTTGAGGAATGTTCAGATGCCACTTGTCAGTTATAGACGAAGCATTTAAAAAAGTATCGCCTTCCTTCCCGCGAGTAATTTGAACAGAGGCGCATTGGTTTGACTATTATTATTTTCATAATGAGTGGCAAGAAAGACCTAACAAAAGAGCAAATTAAAGTTATTGTATCTCTACACAAGACAGAGAGGCCAGTGGAAGAAATATCAAGGATTGTGGATGTTACGAGGAGATGTGTGCATAAGTGGGTGGAAAGTTTGACGGTGGGTTGCATCGTCGCGACAGCCGCGACACCAGAACAATATAAGTGGCCAGGGCGAGGATGTAAAAGTCATATCGCAATATTTTTCTTGCTCTTAATTGAGGATGGGCACCACTTGACGTTTCATGACATTTAGGGTGCTTGCTGAGGTTTTACACCCTCGCCCTGGCCACTTATAATGTTCTGGTGTCGCGGCTGTCGCGACGATGCAACCCACCGTCAAACTTTCCACCCACTTATGCACACATCTCCTCGTAACATCCACAATCCTTGATATTTCTTCCACTGGCCTCTCTGCCTTGTGTAGAGGATACAATAACTTTAATTTGCTCTTTTGTTAGGTCTTTCTTGCCACTCATTATGAAAATAATGATAGTCATACCAATGCGCCTCTGTTCAAATTACTCGCGGGAAGGAAGGCGATACTTTTTAAATGCTTCGTCTATAACTGACAAGTGGCATCTGAACATTCCTCAACGGTCTTGATGGACTGCCCGTGCTTTAAACAAGCTGCCATATGTAAGATATCTCTCTCGGAAGTCAGTAGGCTGCCATAGAGTACATTTTCTGAATTCCCGTATGGAAGCGCTGTGTTATGATGTCGCGAACAATGCTTTGGCGCGCTGTGTAGCTAGTATCATATAAAAATAACACTTGATTAACCGCGGCGAAGATTATTACGGGATAACACAAGGTCATATTTTCCCTTATTTCAATAACTTCCAACATATTATCAACACATATCAATACTCAACGGTACACCTAATATGGAATATGTAGATGATGGAGTTAACATATGAATAATATCATGATTTAGAATAGAATATTATTTGAAATAATTTCCCAGCTATCAATGCACTAAACTGCCAGACGTACGATAGCCATTACAAAGGGTTAAAAACCCACAAAAGTCCTAAATTGTCACCCTTATCCAGTCGATAACATAATGAGAACTTAGTTATAACAAGTTTTCGCTCCATCATTATATCGAAATAGACTGAATAATATAAATAATTGCAGTACGACACGTTTTTTTAGGAATTCCTTGACGGCGCCTGGCGCTGTGTCTGAGTGAAAATAATCAGTTAGTCGGAAAACGCACGAGTGGGTGGATGTTGTTATGTTGTTCGCCGCAACCTATATCTTTCTACA
This sequence comes from Chionoecetes opilio, assembly GCA_016584305.1. Taxonomy (NCBI): domain Eukaryota; kingdom Metazoa; phylum Arthropoda; class Malacostraca; order Decapoda; family Majidae; genus Chionoecetes; species Chionoecetes opilio. The sequence continues at coordinate 15,881 of JACEEZ010023250.1, forward strand.
TGGCTGTTCATGTGATACCACGGTTTTTAAGTTTTTAGTAAGGGGAATTGCTGCCACCAGAGTCCTATGGTCTACTCCCTGAACACGATTTACTATATGAGAATTTTTGGTAGTTGTGGGGACTTTGTTAGTACACCGAGTAAGTCTGAAACTCTTTTTGAGACGTGGGGAGAGATTTCCATAACAAGGGAATAGTCACCTGGGGTTTTTGCAAGAAACACAAGAAGCTATACTTTAAACATCATCTGGTTTATTTACCACGAAAAGTTATTCCTGGTTTGAAAACTTAAGTACATGTATATCTCTAATTTGGCGAAGGAAAGCTCTAAAGAGCATAACCTACCTCACTGAATTATATTCTTAGAACTACCATCTACGTATACACAAGCTGAACACCATAGGTATACATGGAAGATATAGGGGAGGGAAAATGTAAGAGTAATGGAATTGTTTGTGTTCACGATACCATGTGGCTTGGTTTCTCTCCCGACGGAGACACTCGCCGGAACCTTGAGGGGAGTGAAGGAGAGACTGATAATAACACTTGTAAGGGCATGACATGCTACCTATGCGTTAATGAACATTAAACAACGGTATATATATATATATATATATAATATATATATATATATATATATATATATATATATATATATATTATATATGAAGAAAGGGTGAGTTACCATGTTTTTTTGAGGGATAAAACTATGGGAGCNCGCCTTTTTTAGCTATTTAAAACCCCTTATGATGTTTCGCCGCACCTATATCTTCTACATGGCTGTTCATGTGATACCACGGTTTTTAAGTTTTTAGAAGGGGAATTGCTGCCACCAGAGTCCTATGGTCTACTCCCGAACCCGATTTACTATATGAGAATTTTTGGTAGTTGTGGGGACTTTGTTAGAAACACCGAGTAAGTCTGAAACTCTTTTTGAGACGTGGGGAGAGATTTCCATAACAAGGGAATAGTCACCTGGGGTTTTTGCAAAAAACACAAGAAGCTAAAATTTTAAAACATCATCTGGTTTATTTACCACGAAAAGTTATTCCTGGTTTGAAAACTTAAGTACATGTATATCTCTAATTTGGCGAAGGAAAGCTCTAAAGAGCATAACCTACCTCACTAAATTATATTCTTAGAACTACCATCTACGTATACACAAGCTGAACACCATAGGTATACATGGAAGATATAGGGGAGGGAAAATGTAAGAGTAATGGAATTTTTTGTGTTAAACGATACCATGTGGCTTGGTTTCCCCTCCCGACGGAGACACTCCCCGGGAACCTTGAGGGGAGTGAAGGAGAGACTGATAATAACACTTGTAAGGGCATGACATGCTACCTATGCGTTAATGAACTTTAAACAACGGTTTAAAATTATATATAATATATATATATATATATATATATATATCTATATATATATATCAATATATATATAAAAATATTTTATATATATTTTAGATAATAGATAGATATACTATAAAAAGGGGGGAAGATAGAGGTGAGTTACGTATGTCTTACCTTGAGGGGAGTGAAGGAGAGACTGATGGTAGCGTGGTCCCACAGAGGAGAGTTTGGAAGATCAGCGGGAAAAAGGGAAATGTTCCCGGAATACTATGAGAGGCTTCCCCCGAAGGGAATATAAGACTTCGAATGACTCTTATTAGCTAAAGAAGTAAGCATACGTATAAAATGACTGCCTATGACTCAGTTTTTTTAAAATTTTATATAGAAGAATTTAATACAAATTTATTCTAATATCCGGGGAGAGTTTTTCTTTCCCCTCGGTCAAAAACCCACGAACGTGTTTTAAGAGTGGACGAGGTATAGGGAGTCGCAACAGAAATTTGGTCGACTTTTAATTCAGCGAATAACTCGACTAAACCATACATTTATATGCGTAACCCGACTCTATTTTGTCTGTTTTTAAGGACACTAAGAATCTAAGAGTGTTCCTCGATCTGTCAGGAGGATAAGGGGAGGATAAGAAGTTTTGACTCTACAAGTTATTGACGATCGCGAAATAAATGTCTCACACTTTATGACTCGTGATCCGGGTGTATGGTGGGGGGGAGAATGGAGGGGGAAAGATAGAAGTGGAAGAGAGAGAAAGACATACGAATGAAAGATAAATAGTGCGAGAACAGAAATGATTTGAATGGCCTTATTATAATAAATAACCGGTTCCCCCATATACTGGATCTAGGCGACAATTTGTCCCAGACCAAACATATGGTTGTTGAAACCTTCTCCCTTCTTTCATATACATAACTCAGGAATCGTATGATGGGAATTTCCATCCTTTCTCTCGGAATTTCCCGGCATTACACACGTCTATTCTCCGGGAGAATTAAATTCTTCAATATCAAATTAGCTACTTACTGACCTTCCGTTTCCTTTCGAAATCTTTGTCAAGAGAATGTGTGTGAATGGGACGAATTTATGGTTAATTTACTGGAGATCCTACTATTCTTTGAACGGTTATCTGAATGTGTTTAGATTACACGAATATTCAATGAGAAGGAAGTATCCCAATCAACCTCCGACCTGGGCAGTAACGTGGTCGTCAAAACCTGACTCAATACCTAATTCTCGTTGCTAGGAATGTCCCAGAGACGCACGCCGGCTAGACTCATGGTAACTGACAAGCGCCTAACAAGTCTTGAAATATTCGCTACACCTCAAGCTGGCTGACTGTAGTTGAGTAGCCGTACGACTATCTCGAATTAAAATACTCCTCTCACCGAACCAGGCTGATCCCGTGAAAGTAGATACTCCGAATTCTAGAAATGAAAAATCTCCTAGACCAAATTGTTTCAGCTAGTCCGACACACACTCACCTCCTTGACTCACTATCTACTCCTAACACATCTTAACCTAAAATGTCACTCAGTCTTCCTCGATGAGCCTTCTAGGAGGTCTCCTTATACGAGGGGCTAATTGTTCATCCACCGGATTGGGTTGCAAGACACTTTCCACCGGTTCTACTAACCACTCTTCACTGCCGTGATAGGGCTTCACTTGCTCGGCGGCCCGTTGCACTTCCTTTCCCTTTGAAAACATTTTTCACACACTATACACTCCCACCTCAAACGTACCCCATCACCCTATAGATCCACTGATCTATATAACATGGATCGCGGATCTGGACTACTGTGGCCGAGAAACTGAAGTCACCAGCGCCATCTTGTCATAACCAAAACAAATACTGGGCCGGCCAGGCAGGGGCTGGGTGTTGGCTGCTGGCTTGTGATAGCCTATATTACCACCTTACTACTACTATTAACACCTACTACTACTACTACTATTACCACCTACTACTAATATTACCACCTACAACTACTATTAACACCTACTACAAATACTACTATACTACTAAACTTCCAACCTAGGCATCGTCGAACCTTCCAAGTCATTTATTTACGGGATACACAGAGTACACAGGTGTGTTGGGCGAGGCCGTACAGGTGTGTAGTGACAGGTGTCTTGCGAGGCCGTACAGGTGTGTAGTGACAGGTGTGTTGGCGAGGCCGTACAGGTGTGTAGTGACAGGTGTGTGCGAGGCCGTCCCGGTGTATAGTGACAGGTGTGTTGGAGCCGTACAGTGTTGTGTAGTGACAGGTGTGGTTTGCAAGGCCCGTACAGGTGTCTTGCGAGGCCGTACAAGTGTGTAGTGACAGGTGTGTTGCGAGGCCGTACAGGTGTGTATGGACGGTGTGTTGCGAGCCGTACAGGTGTGGTTTTATGTGGTAAAGCGAGAGGCTAAGAGTGCAGTGTTAGCCCCCGAGTGTGTGTGTGGTCTGACCTAATAAGCGAACGCGCAGTTCTCGTCCACTATAACGGCGCCAGCCCCGTACCGCCCGGGGGCCACGGGTACGGTGCGAGCCACAGTGGTCCCTAGAAGCTATTCTCGGGGATTACAGGAAGTTTAAATTAATCAAAAACCTTTGGCCTAATCAAAAAAACCTTTCTTAATTAGGTATATTGAATTGAAAGTAGTTAGTTTCGTACACTGATTTTGAGTATTTTCGTTTCATACCTGGTGTCGTTTTCGTAACTCTATAGTCAAGTTCAACTCTGAGCTGAGTGTACGAAAAGGGCTATGGTTTCATATAGACTACGAAACACTTTTGGTAATTATGGACGAGAGTTTTGCGGTCGTTTTAAGAGACATCAACTATTTTTTCTTGGCCTACAATAGGTGCTTGTTGCAATGGAGATAGTTTTATTTTGCGGGAAACCCCCCCCCCAAAAAAATAATAATATTAATGAAACCTAACCTAACCTTATAGGTTTTAATGAAACCTAACCTAGTTAACCTTTAAAAGGTTTTAATAAAACCTAACCTAACCTTATAGGTTTTAATGAAAACCTAACCTAACCTTAAAGGTTTTATGAACCTAACCTAACCTTATAGGTGGGAATGAAACCTAACCTAACCTTATAGGTTGTAATGAAACCTAACCTAACTTTAACCACAAGGTATACTTTTTTTTTCTTTTTTTTTTCTTCGCAAAATAAAGCTATCTCCATTAGAACAAACACCGCTTATTAGGAAGCGCTATGATCATTTGTATCATAACCGCACTCAAAGGGCTGCTTCCGTTCCCCACTAATTGTTAAAAGTATAAAAAAATATACTTATATCATATCTACTTATATAAAAAAAAGTATACCATATCCACCTTTATTTTTTTTAACTATGGTGGATGACTGGAGTGGGTAATGGATTAAGAGTGAATGGGCTGGGTGGGGAGTGGGTGTGGGTGTGGGTGTGGGTGTGTGTGGTGGGTGTGTGGGTGTGGGTGTCTGGGTGTGGGGGGTGGTGTGGGTGTGTGTGTGGGTGTGTGTGGTGGGGGTTGTGGGTGGGGGTGTTGTGTGTGTGTGTGTGTGTGTTGTGTGTGTGTGTGTGTGGGGTGTGTGTGTGTGTGTGGTGTGTGTTGTGGTGGGGTGCGTGTGTTTGTGTGTGGTGTTACTCACAGGTGGAAAGATTGCCCCCTTCCAGGTCCTGGTCTGTTTGTACAGGACATAGCAGCACAGCTTGGCATGACGAGGCGATAACACAGCCAGACAGCAAGCACAGCTTGGCATGACGAGGCGATAACACAGCCAGACAGCAACGCGAGCCGCAGAAACAAGGCTTTGTTTTGGTTACGGCAAGATGGCGGACAGTTGGAACCAGTGCTGAGCCAGGCTTCCGCGATCCATGTTATATAGATCAGTGTATAGATCCCATCCCATTTCACATTTAGTTTACGGCATGTGCCTGGTATTGTGGTCTCTTTTCTGACCCATACCAGTGCTCCTACATCCACCACTTGATTTTTCCGCTTTCGGTTTGCGACGTCTCTGTACCGACGCGACATTTTCTGATGCGTCTCTCGGATTAGGGCGTGGGCCACGTCCATGTCGTCTTGTTCTCCCTCAACGCCGGGTAAGGATGTCCCAACTAGCCTGGGGGCATGGCGAGAGAAGAAAGCGAAATAGGGTTGTTGTCCAGTGGAGGTGTGTACCGCTTGATTCATGGTGATTTGGCACGGCTGCAACAACGTGGGCCAGCGAAGAGGGTGACCTTGACACAGGGTCGAGAGAACTGACTTAAGAGTCCTGTGCATCCTCTCGGTCACCGAGTTTCCTTGAGGGTGGTAGGGGGTCGCATAACAGAGAGTGATTTGGTGTCGTGTGCAGAACTGCTGGAACTCCCGGCTGGTGAATTCTCCTCCGTTGTCCAGGACGATGTTGCGGGGTGTCCCATAGTCCGCCAGGTACTGCCACATGGTCTTTATGATGTGTGAAGTATGTTTGGTTTTAAGGGGGAAGAACTTAACAAACCTACTGTAATGGTCGACTACCGTCATAACATAGCGGTAACCTTGTTCTCCGGCTACCATATCAGTGAGATCTATCCCTATCCTCTCTAAGGATTTATCTACTGGGGGTAATTCCTTCCAGGGTTGTTGTAACCCGCTATTCCCTTTGAATCTTTGACAAGTTACACAATTTTTGACATACTCACACACATCTACTTTCAGATTTGTCCAATAGTATAGTTCCTCGGCCTTTTTAATGGTTTTCTTTTGTCCTAAATGACCTGATGATTCATGCGCATGTTGGAGAGCGGGGATAGTCATACTACGAGGAATTATGAGGACATAGTGTAGGCTTCCATCTGTTTTCTCTCGGACATAATACAGTATTTCATTTATTACTGCAAATTGATCTAGAGTGGCTTTCGGTATGCGTTTCGTAGGAACTCGACCTCTCTCCAGATATTCTACCAATTCTTGCCACACGGGCTCTTCCCGTTGTCGTAGTTTGAATTGTTGTTGATTTAGTCCTAGCCAAGTAGTCTCGGGCCGACGGGTTATCACCCCAACGGGACGTGACAGATGATCGGCGACGAAGTTATCCTTACCTTTCAGGTATTTAACCACATAGTTATATTCGCGCATTTCCAGGATCCATCTGGTCATCCGGGGAGATTTAGTTTTTCTTTTAAATATACTGGTGAGGGGTTGGTGATCCGTGACGATCGAGAACTGCGAGCCCCAGAGATAATGATGGAAATTCCGACAGGTGAGAACTATAGCCAACGCTTCTTTATCGGTGGCTGAGTAACGGGTTTCGCAAGAATTTAATTTCTTGGAGAAATACCCTATGGGGCAGTTTGAACCATTTGATTGAATTTGACTTAGGACGCCTCCGACGTGAGTGTTACTCGCGTCCGTGGTGAGGATGAAAGGTTCATGTATTTGTGCCCTGACCAGGACAGGCGCCTTTATCAGACACGATTTGAGATGTTCGAACGCGTGTTGGCACTCATCCGTCCAGGTGAAAATGACGCGAGCTCTGGTTAAGTTAGTAAGTGGAGCTGCAACTTTCGCAAACGAAGGAACATGTTTCCTATAGAAACCACACATCCCTAAGAAACGTCGGACTTCCTTGACCGTTTTGGGAGCTTTCATTTTTAATACTGCTTCCACATTTTTCAAATCTGGCTTACTTCCTTCGGCTGAGATTCGATGACCGAGAAAAGTGACTTCTTTTAGTCCAAAAGTACATTTACTAAGGTTAAGTTTCACCCCATTTGTGGTGAGGAGTTCGAAAAGCTGATTAAGACGCTCCAAAAGAAGAGGAAATGTAGGAGCCCATAGAATTAAGTCGTCTAGGTAGTTTTTTACCCATCCCTTCTGAAGGAGAGGAGTTAATACTGAAGCCATCCGCCGGGAAAATATAGCGGGTGAGCAGTTTAGTCCGAACGGTAGGCGTCGAAAAACGATTAAAGGTTGATACCATCGCTGAAGGTGGTGAGATCGCGGCTTTCGTCATCGAGTAATATCTGGAAATATGCTTCGCGCATGTCTAGGGTAACATAATACTTTTGACCCGCGGCTTGTTCTACCAATTCCTCTAGTCTTGGAAGTGGGTAGATGTCAGTGGCGAGGTGTTTATTTATGTGTCGATAATCTAAACACATTCTTTTACTACCATCTGGTTTATTTACCAAGACAATTGGGGACAACCATGCGGCCGTGGACCTTTCTATGATATTTCTGTTTTCCATGTCTTGAAGCATATGTGAAACTAGCTCTTTGGCTTTCTCGGGATAACGGTACGTAGGTCCTCGACTGGGTTGAGGGTCATCCACCTTTATATGAACCGGAGGACCACTTATGAGTCCCAATTAATTTTGGTCTAAGATGAAAAGCGGATCATTCTCTAGAATTACTTCTTGTAACTCTCGTTGTTCTGAAACCGTCAAGTGTTGCCATTTTTGTCCCTTGATTAATTCTTTCAGCCTTTGGGTTCGGGTTCCTTTTGGCTGTACTTTATCGTTTCCCGGTATCAAGTCATTGTGTATTTTATGAATGGAATTGTTTTCGATGGAGGAATTTCTACCTTTTCGTATGAACCGAGGATAGTACCTTTGCGAAAAAACTTTTCCTTCTTGGTATTATTCGTGAAGGGGACATAGATAGAACTTTCTGATATCACTTGTACTAAGTAGGGGTGACTAGTGTTACTAACTCTTTCCTGAGGATAGACAAGTAGGTCAGAACCTGGGATCTCGTTTACGTTTACCGGCATAAACATGGAGGGGTAAGGGTTTACTTTCACCGGATTGAGAAGGTTTATTTGTGATGATATCTGTAACGGGCTCGCTAGTTCCACAGGATTTCGGTGTATCCTTTTGATTCTGTTTCTTTTTCGGTAAAGATGATTAACGGTATGGGGGGTGTCACCCCAGCGCATCGCTCTACTTTTCCCATCCCAGGTGAGGGTGGCCTTTGTGAGTATATCACAACCAAGAAGCACATCGCCGTTGAGATAAGAGTCTGGAATAACGGGGAACCACTTTTTAAACCTTTGTCCGTCACCGATTTCAATTTCTGCCCATATCATGCCGAGAATTTTCAACGGGGTGTCTGTGATTCCCACGAGGTGAGGAGGATTCCGTCGTTTATTTATTTCCCCTCCGATTCGTTTTGCGGTACATTCTTTGATTAAAGTATAACCACTCCCTGTGTCTACTATAGCTTCTACTATTTTCCCGTTAATATTTACATGGATCGTGGGTGAAATATTGTCACCGTCTAGTCATGATAATTGTCTTGAGTTTTGGGTTTGACTCGGGGTTTGAGTGTTATTCCTGGGTATGTCAGGACAATTTCGATTTCCCCTCCTGGCAACCAAATTTGCGACAGTCGAAACAATGACCTAATGGAGGTTTTCTCCAACATTCCTGAAGGTCATGTGTTTGTGTCTGACAATAAGCGCAATAACCTGCGATGTGGGTGTTACAACATTGTGAAGGACCGTGTGGAGGTGTGGTTTTCTGTTTCTTTGGGCCAACCGGGCTTGAATTTCTCGACTTGTTGTCTTAGCTCCTCCACTTCGTCCTTTGGTGGTCTCGGAGTTGGGAAATGTATGGAACCTATTTGTTTCTTTTTCGTCTAGCACTTTTCCTTCTTTCTTATGTGCTGGGATCATATTAACCTTTGGAGTGTGTCTCTCTTTCGTAGCAGTTGGCGTTCGTGCTCGAGACGGTCTATGAATTTTTTTAAGGGATATCCTTCATCCAGGAATCCTTCTAGTTTCTCTCGCGACGCGACT
>JACEEZ010023250.1:30000-90000 GCA_016584305.1 Chionoecetes opilio
TTAGGTTAGTAGGATATTAAGGGAAAGATACCGGTAAAAATGAACGAGGACTGCGCGGTCATTTTCTGAAACACTGACTAGATTTTCCTTGCCTAAAATTAGTGCTTTTGGTAAAAATGGACGAGGACCTGCACGGTCATTTTCTGAGACACTGACTAGTTTTTCCTTGGGTAAAATTAGTGCTTTTGATAAAAATGGACGAGGACTGCGCAGTCATTTCTGAAACACTGACTAGATTTTCCTTGCCTAAAATTAGTGCTTTTGGTAAAAATGGACGAGGACCTGCGCGGTCATTTTCTGAGACACTGACTAGTTTTTCCGGTAAATTTCTAGTGTTTGTCCATACTCTCCCACTAACCCCCAACAAGTTTGGGACCTGTGGAATGCGGGGTTTCGGGTGGGGAGCAAATTAATGCGTCGGAGACACGGTTTAAATTTGTAGAGGGGGAAATCCCTAGATTAAAGTTTTTCCCCTATATATCTAGAGAAAATTTGCCAAACCAAAATTTAACCTAACCTACCCGGGGAACTTGACCCACCATAACCTACCTAACCTAACCTAACTAACACTAAATCTAACCAAATTACCTAACCTAACCAGATCAAAACCTAACCTAAACAAATTTTTATTAAACCTACCCTAATCAATAATACCCAACCAAACCTCCTATAGGTTTTTGGGGGGCTTGGAAGGGGAGTTGGCTGAAATAGTTTTTAGTTAGAAAGGCATTAATAAATTCCTACAATAAAATATAAGTTGGTAAAATTCGTTTTTTGCCCCATACCTCCCATTCCCCCAAAACAAGTTTGGCCACGGGAATGCGGTTTTGTGGGACAAATTTGCGCGGAAACACGTAATTAAGATTGTTAGGGGTAAATTCCCTAGTCTAGGTAATTTTCCTTAATCTAAGGAATTTTGCCTAACAAAATTAAAACCAAGTTTTCCCATCAAACCTAACTAACCAAACCAAATCTAACCTAACCAAACCTAAAAATTAAAAATAATTGGAGGGGGGGGGGGGGCTCCAACACTTCATCATCATCTGGAGGATGTCAGGTTCAACGTCTCGGAAACTCAGAAGAAATCCAATGAATTTTCCCTAAATCTAGAGATTTTTAAACCATAACTCAAAAAGTATGTGGTTGCGACGCATATTTTGTACCCCAGCCATATATCCTGCATTCCCCCAGGTCCCCAAGCTTGTTTTGGGGGAGAGGGGGGAGTATGGGCAAACACTAGAATAATACCATAAGTTTTAAAGGTTAGGGCGGAAGTGCATTAATACTGTACAGTATACTAAACAAAAAAAATATAGAAAACGCATGTGGTAATGGCGGTAGTGCCCGCGCAGTTATCGTCCATTATAACTGAAACACCAACCGAGAAGTCTTGCCGCCCATAAAAGTTTTCGGCGTTCCACTTGTAATAGGTGCAAATGAAAAAATAAAAGGTATTTCGTTATTGGACAAGTTTTTCGCTTGTCCCAAAATTTTAAAACTACACTTCAATACAATACATGGACATTGGTTACGTACATGTCAAAACCCCAGACACCCCAATCACTAAACTAACCCCCGATATTCGGTCCCTGAATTCACAAACACGGGTAAAAGCTGTTTAAATATATAAATTGGGTACTGTTATTTTAAATAAATAAACTTTTTAACTGTCGCTTAATAGGAACTCTCGCCGACGTAAAAAAAAATGGAACATTCTCCGACGGTGGCGAGCATTCCTTCCGTTCGGGGGACTGTCCCATTAAGGGCTAGCAAACGTGACCTAACTACCATTTAGGGGCAATGAGGGTCAAGCGTCCTGAGGTGACCTAACCATAGTGCAAGATCACTGAGGGGCAGGCCTCAGAACAAAAGTTTCATTCTCAAAAACGTCCAAATTACGATATAGTGAAACAAAAATTAATCTAGCCGCGGGATGCCAGACTCGCCTCGTCCCACAACAATTCTGCTCACAGGACTCCGCTAGTGGTCTAAAAACTGGTGCTGCCCAATAACGAACTAATACAAAAAAAAAACACCGAAGGGAGTACCTACACGGCTGAGGCGCCTCCCCCCAAGGCTTGTATCTCCAAACATTTGTAAACACACGCCGATGCCGACTACCAATAGGCTTATATTTCAATCCTTACCTCGGTGGTAACGTCTATTAGGCATAATAAATGACATTTTATTTATATATATGAGATACACCTTCTCTACACTCCTCATCGAGGTGGTGTAAATTCTACGCCATAATATTGGCCCTGTGACGTCACGGAAATGGAGTAAGTACGCTTGCTGGATCCAGCCAGGGAGGGTTGGCGCAGACCTGCACCGAGGGGTAAAGTCTGGCGTTGTGACGTCATCGATTTGGCGCAGATGTAGCTCCTGATCCAAGAAAGTTTTCGAAAGAGGAGTATCTCAGACTTACACTGACATACACCGGCGTATGTGTTTGCTGGATCTGGCCCCTGGTGGCGACACAACAAACTGTGCGGCGCTGACAGAAGATAGCCCCTCCAGTTATTATAGAGCTCAGTGGGCTCTATCAACACTCACTTCGGTGGTAAACTCGGTCTCGAAAAGATTTCTAAGTGTCGCCCAAGTCTCTACTTTATGGTTCGTTTGATAGCTGTGAATTAAGATTGAGAGTTCTGCGCACACTCTCCCTTTTGCAATTTGGATGCGTGTTGCGTCGCTTGAGCTACATTGTTCTATTAATTCAAAGAACATTTGGAGGCGGGCCGTTGCGTCAAGGCCTTGTAGTTGATGTAACTGGTAGTAAATTCAATACTGGAATATCTCGAGGTTTGATGAGTCCCTCTTACACGCTATTCGTGGATAATTGAGGGGCATGGAAAGGGTTCGTTTGATTTTCCTGTGACCTTAATTCTCTTCATTCTCGCAGCTCTTATTTCATCCGCTAAATCTCCTAACCGTCTCACTCTGTCTGCCTGCTCCTCCTCCTCCTCCTTCGTTTTCATCTCGGGGAATCCCGATATCTTCCCAACTCATGATGACGCTGGAGAAACACCCCTTATATACACAGGTAGGGACTCGATTCCCGTGTTCCGTCGGTCAACAGAAAGACACTCGGGTTTCCCGTGACTAATAGGTGTGGTTCTCTTTCTGAATAAATGCATGGTTCTATTAAGCAGATGCACACTACCGCCTCACAATTCCTCTCTATTGTGCGCGGAATTTCCTTGATAGTGTAAGCAAGAGAGCCGGGATCTATGCTATCGTCAATATCGTTGCTACCTAACCACAAAATGCACAGATCATGTGGCCATTCCAGGAAACTATTTAGTCTCTCATCTGAGAAGAAACGAATTTGCCCTTCCTCCCGAAGTTCTGAAAATCCTAATTTCAGTTGCTGGGACATCGAATGATTGTGGAAGTTGACTGTGTCCTACCAATGAGACTTTGTACATATTTCCTGAATTTTTTACTCTATTTAGCTACTTTCCCCAGGTGAGATTCTGTTGCTGTTATTTGTAGGAAATAACATTCCACCGCTTAAGTCACCAGTGTGATGCCACGGTTTTTAAGTTTTTAGTAAGGGGAATTGCTGCCACCAGTCCAAGCGAGTAGTCCTATGGTCTACTCCCTGAACACGATTTACTATATGAGAATTTTTGGTAGTCGTGGGGACTGTTAGTACACCGAGTAAGTCTGAAACTCTTTTTGAGACGTGGGGAGAGATTTCCATAACAAGGGAATAGTCACCTGGGGTTTTTGCAAGAAACACAAGAAGCTATACTTTAAACATCATCTGATTTATTTACCACGAAAAGTTATTCCTGGTTTGAAAACTTAAGTACAATTATATCTCTAATTTGGCGAGGAAAGCTCTAAAGAGCATAACCTACCTCACTGAATTATATTCATAGAACTACCATCTACGTATACACAAGCTGAACACCATAGGTATACATGGAAGATATAGGGGAGGGAAAATGTAGAGTAATGGAATTGTTTGTGTTCACGATACCATGTGGCTTGGTTTCTCTCCCGACGGAGACACTCGCCGGAACCTTGAGGGAGTGAAGGAGAGACTGATAATAACACTTGTAAGGCATGACATGCTACCTATGCGTAATGAACATTAAACAACGGTATATATATATAAATATATATATATATATATATATATATATATATATATATATATATATATATATATAAGAGAGAGAGAGAGAGAGAGAGAGAGAGAGAGAGATATACTATAACAAGGGGAAGATAGAGGTGAGTTATAGCGCATTTTCGTGACGTTCACCGCCATGGTTCAGTCCAGTCCGGACCGGGTCAGGTGGACTGATGGTCGCGAAATACATCGAGACTGGCCCCGTCCCATTCGTCGTTCCTATTGGCTGGGGGATCGAGTGGGCGGTACGAATGAATGGGAGGCGGCAGGCGCCATTTGTCAATTCCTTTTTGCGTCCCCCTTTAAAACCTGTGCTGAAGATTTTACAATACCACGCCGTGATATTTTAATCTTATGGGGGCCATCATGGTGTTTCATGTTTTATCACACCAGAGAAGCTCCGGGGCCCCGAAGCCAAAAAACACTTAAAAGACTTTTTTGGTTTTAGCCCAAAACAGGGAAACCCCACAGCGCGGAAAATTCGTCGTTTTCGTCGTGTGCACACTGGCCAACGACTGCTCAAGCCCGGGTTTTTACGAGGTGGGAAGTCTCCAGACTGCCATTATTGTTTGGGTATGCTATAAAATATCTTTTTTATGGGGGATTAGACAATGATTGCATTTGGAGGGATATTATTATATATAGATAAAGAGAAAAATTACAAGCAGGGACCTTACGTCTGGCAGCGCGGCCTTCGGCAGCAGCAGCAAGCAGCATGAAGCCCGTGAGGTGGATACAACACAACTTCACAAAGGGAGATAGAGTTTTTGGTAATATTTAGTGGGGGACGAGAACCCTTGAGGAACCCCTATGATCCCGGTTTGCATCACGGGCGGGGGAGCTGACTCTTCTCGGGAAAGGCACAGGTGAGGCGGATAACTCGGGTTTTTTATAAAAAATTTTTAGTGGCGGCCCCGCGGAGCCGCCAGTCCTCCGCCACTGTAGTTTGGGCAGGTTTAAACGTCTTTTTACTCGTTATTATAAAATTTAAATGATTATGGTGAGTGTTATATATACTTGTCTTATCTAAATCATGTAGCACCGGTTTCCTTAAATAAGGGTGTTTTAAAGATTTTATGTGAGGGATGATGGTGGGGCAGGGGGAAGGAGGGGGCCTGCCGCGGGCCTCCCCAATCAAAAATTTCACTATTTCAACCCACACACACATGCCCCTTTACCCCAAAAAACACTAGCAACACAGGCTCCTTTATCATTTACTTTTGATACATTAAAACCCTTAAAACGCGCTTTCCCGAATAAACAGTTTTTGTTTGAGATGACGGGGAAAAGGCGGGGAGAGGCAGTTGGATGCCATTTTTCCCGGAAAATATGTCCGCTGACTTGTGTTTGGGTCGGAATTTAAAAACTTTTTAATCTTTGGTGGTGGCTGATGACGCCTGATGACGTCTTTTTTTTTTTTCCCTTTAGCCAGTCAGCGCCCCCGAACGTTAACGACCAAAAGGGGGCTTTGAGCTTTCGTCTTTAAAAAACGAATTCGGAGAGATCGTCTTTGTCCCAATACCTTTGTTGTGGTTCCTGCCCTGGTCCCCTTCCCGCTGATGTGTGCGCAGCGCCAGTTCCCCCCCAAATGGCCCAAGGTGGTCGGGAGGGGGGTGGGCCCCCACCGGCTGGGTAAAAACCTTTCTAGCTGCCTCAAAAAAAAACAGTGACCGCCGGGACTAGCCCTCCAGACCGGGCCAGAGCGGGCGCGAAAATACGCTATTTCTGTATTCTTACCCTTTAGGGGGGTGAAGGGGAGACTGGCAGAAGCCCCAAAACATTTAAAAACCTTTTTTGGTCGTTAGAACACGGAACCCCCCAGCGCGGGAAAATTCGATTTTGCGTTAACGTCACACTGGGCCCAAAGCGCTAAAAACCGGTATTAGCAGAGGGCGGGAAGTCTCCAACATGTCATTATGCTTGGTATGCTATGAAAAATTTTTTTTAGGGAATGTAGAATATGATGCTTTGGATGGGGTATTATTCAATATATGATAAAAAGATGAAAACAAGAAAAGGGCCTCATTAGTCTGGCAGCGCGGGCCTCGGACAGCAGCAGCAGCGCATGAACCCGTGAGGGGGATATCAACACCAATTACAAGGGAGAAGATGCTTTGGGAATATTTTGTAGGGGAGCGAGAACCCCTTTGGGGTCCTAGACCTGGTGCTATCACAGGCGTGGGACTGACTGTTTCTTTAGGAAGGCACAGGTGAGGCGGGTAACTGCGGGTTTTTTCTCAAAAGTTTTTATGGCGGCGCCCCTGGGGCCCCCAGTCCTCCGCCACTGTAGGTTGGGGGAGGGTCTTATACTCGTTATTTTACAAATTTGGGTTTGGTGAGTGATATAATTGTCATTTCTAAATCAATGTACACCCTGTTCACCTTAAATAAGGGGGATTTAAAAATGTTTTGATGAGGGACTGATGTCGAGGCAGAGGACGGAGCGGCCTTGCCGCGGGCCTCCCATATCACAAATATTTTACTTTTAAACCCCCACACACATGCACCTTCTACCACCCAAAAAAAAGCAAAACAGGCCCTTATTATAATCTTACTTTTGATACATTAAAACTCCTTTAAAAAGCAAGCATTTCCCAATAAAAAAGAGAATTTTTTGGATGACGGGGACAAGGCGGGGGGAGGCAGTCTGGCATGCCTTCTTCCCCCGGGAAAAATTTTTCGCTGATTGTGATTGGTCGAGAAGTTTTTAAAAAAATGTTATCATTGGTGGTGGTGAGACGGCTTTATGACTCATTACTCGCCTTAGCCATCAGGCCCCGACACGTTAAAGACCGAAAAAGGGGGGCTTTTTAGCTTTTTCGTTAGGAAACAAGTTCGGAGGGATGCGTTTCTGGGCCCCAAAACCTTTTTTGCTGGCTTCCCGCCCTGATGGTGCGTGGGCCCCCAGGGGGAATTTGGGAAAATCAGCGGGGGAAAAAGGGAAAAGTTTGGTACTTATGAGAGGCTCCCCTGAAGGAATATAAGACTTTGAATGACTTTATTTGCTAAAAAAGTAAGTAACGTATGAAAGACTGCCTTGACTCGTTTTTTAATTTTATATAGAAGAATTTAAAACATTTATTGAAAATCCGGGGAGAGTTTTTCTTCCCCTCGGTCAAACCTACGAACGTGTTTTTAAGAGTGACGAGGTATAGGGAGTCGCAACAGAAATTTGGTCGACTTTTAATTCAGCGAATAACTCGACTAAACCATACATTTATATGCGTAACCCGACTCTATTTTGTCTGTTTTTAAGGACACTAAGAATCTAAGAGTGTTCCTCGATCTGTTAGGAGGATAAGGGGAGGATAAGAAGTTTTGACTCTACAAGTTATTGACGATCGCGAAATAAATGTCTCACACTTTATGACTCGTGATCCGGGTGTATGGGGGGGGAGAATGGAGGGGGAAAGATAGAAGTGGAAGAGAGAGAAAGACATATGAATGAAAGATAAATAGTGCGAGAACAGAAATGATTTGAATGGCCTTATTATAATAAATAACCGGTTCCCCCATATACTGGATCTAGGCGACAATTTGTCCCAGACCAAACATATGGTTGTTGAAACCTTCTCCCAATTCTTTCATATACGTAACTCGGGAATCGTATGATGGGAATTTCCATCCTTTCTCTCGGAATTTCCCGGCATTACATTCACTCCGTTCAGTGTTCCACGTACACCAGCATGTAAACTCAATAACGAAAATGTTTTTGTACATATGAAATAAACAATGTCCGTAGTAATTATGATCCTAGCAATCTCCTTTTCATCGTATTACTGGACAACCACACAGGAATATTTCTGGTTAAATTTTCTAAGCATATTAAGCTTCTTCACTTTCTTGCCCCCTTTTCTTTAACCCTCTACATTTCCTGTTTAACCTTTTTCGTTCCTTCCTTGCCTCTCTAATATCCTCATTCCACCATGGTTTATTCACTCTTTCTTCCATTTGTTCTAATAAACCCTATTTTTTTAAGTGCAGCGCTCCTCACATTTTCCGTTAGTCTCTCATTTAGCTCATTCACCTCCTGTACTCCTTCTCTGTCCCACATCTCACTCAGACATACTTGAAAATCTTCCCATTTTGCATCTCTCAACCTCCATTTGTTCTTCACCGTCCTTACTTTTGGCTCACTTGTACTCCACATCATACAGTCCACTACAAGCATATTATGATCAGACACAATATCAATTTTTCCATCCTCATCTATCCACATTCGAGCAACACTCTCTCGCATTTTGCCATTCACCAACACATAATCAATTGCAGACTCTTAAGTTGGTTCCTGGCATTCCATGTCACGCGACCCTCTGCCACAGTCTCATTCAGGTTTTCTAGCTCCAACTCATCTATAAATTCAGCAAGCATTTCTCCATTTTGATTTATTTGCTCTCCTAGCATACCCAGATTCATATCACCCATAACCATCACACTCTCTCCGGCATGGTCTCTATAAAAATCTTCTTTATAATGTTGTACTTCATTCTATTCTCTCTCCCTGCTCTATCACCTTCAACCGTCATGTACACCACAATCACTATAAACTTTTTTTCTTTGTCGTTCTGACCCAAACATTCTACTCTAGCAGCAAGAACATCCTCACTCATGGCACTGTTACCCACGTCTATCTCATCTACTTTAAGGTTTCCTTCCTTTCTATGAAGAAAGGCAACCCCTCCTCCTAGTTTCTCTTGTTTTTTTCGTCCTTTTCCAATCATCTCATACTCACTATCATGCATTCGTATATCGTCTCTTAAATGGGTTTCAGTCACACCAACTAGTTCGAATTTCCATTCACTCAATTCCTTGCAAAGAAGGGATCTTGATCTTGATCTTGATGTTTATGTGTTAAGTTCGACCCCGAGCTTGACAGACGACCTACAAAGCGATAATAAGCAGAAAAAGTCACAAGAAGAAGAAGAAGAAGAAACGTTGTCTGTAGAAAGCACTTTGAAAACGGACTCATAGGGTTCCTCATTGTATCCTCGCCGCTCTTAACAACACCAAGACTTCTTTGAAACAGGTTCAGGTGAATCAGTCGTCATGCCGCGTCTCACACCACTACTCCGATGTGTGGCAGAATCAACCAAAAAATCATCCAACCTCCCAGAGGGATACATTAAGCGCGCTATGCAGCAGGTAAGGACTTCGAGGTATTATTGCAGGTTTGCCCCAGTATCTATGGAGTTACAAACAAAATTTCCACTCACATTGGTTTTTTCCCCCAACGGTATAGTGAACAAGCGGTAAATTTACAGTTTAGGTCATCCCACGATTTCGAGACTGAAACTTAGTTTGGGGTCATTTTCAGAGACACTGACAAATTTTTCCTTTTCCTGGACACAAATAGGTGCTTTGGTAAATTTTTACACTAGGACCGAAATCCCCACACAATTGAGAGTATGGTTTCTGTTCACCTTATTGGATTATAAAAAACATTCTCAATAAGCTTCCGTCGCCAATCACTACTTTCGGAGGTATAAGTGTTTTTAATAGGTAGGAGTGTATATGAGATATGAAAATTAAACTAACCTAAACCCACCTTTTGACTCCCTAACTTAACCTAATCCAACCTTACTCCACGCTTTAACCTCCTAACTAAAGCCAAATCTGCATTAAAAGTGGCCGCGGCAAGGGTAGAACAGAGGCGATGCAGGTCACAAGAGGAAGAAGAGTGAGAGACACGCAAACACTTGTCTCGCCTCCCTATGAACATGCCATTATCCCCAAATGTAATGATTTGCGACGGAAGTTCATAGAGAGAAAGTTTCCTAGAATTTAATAAGGTAAACAGAAACCACACTCCCAATTGTGTGGGGAATTTCGGTCCTATAGTGTAAAATAATACCGTTGCTTTTTCTAATGGAGATTGTTTTATTTTCTGGAAACATAAGAAACATAAGAAAATAAGGAAGCTACAAGAGGCCGTGAGACCTACACGAGGTAGTTCCTGTTACTTAATTCTACCTATATCCACCTCTCTTCCCCATCCATTAATTTATCCACACTCCTTTTAAAGACCCCAATAGACTCCGCATTGATCACCTGACGACTGAGTCCATTCCAATCTTTCACCACCCTATTTGTGAACCAGTTTCTCCCAATTTCCTTTTTAAATCTACACTTTTCCAGCTTGAATCCTTTACTTCTTGTTCTACCCTGCTTACTGGCCGTAAGAACTTTTCCTACATCGCCTACATTGTATCCCTTTATCCACTTAATAACTTCTATCAGATCGCCCCTTACTCTCGAGTGAGTGTAAAATTAATAGTTTCAATCTTCTCATAACTAAAGTTACGCATCCCATGAATAATTTTGGTCATCCTTCTCTGCAGTGATTCTAACAAGGCAATATCCATCCTGTAATACGGAGACCAAAACTGAACTGCATAGTCTAAGTGAGCCAAATAAAGTTTTAGAATAACCTCAGCACTTCTACTTTTAACACTCCTGGTAATAAATCCTAACACCCTGTTGGCTCGATTTCTAGCCTCAATACATTGTTGATTCCTAGGATGGAGGTCTGAGCTTACCCGCACTCGCAGATCTTTCTCACCTTCTGATCTTTTCAGCGATACATTGCGTATGGTGTACCTATTACCAGGATTTTTCCTACCAACATTCATTACGCTACACTTATCAATATTAAATTCCATCTGCCATCTATCTACCCACTCATTTAATTTATCTAAGTCTTCTTGCAAAATATTTACATCAGACTGCGATCTAATAATCCTACCTACCTTAGTACCATCCACAAACTTGCTGATATCACTACTAATCCCACTATCCAAGATGTTGATGTAAAACAAAAATAGTAATGGACCCAAAACAGCCCCTTGTGGAACCCCACTCGTTACCTGCCCCCATTCAGATTTAGAACCATTAATTGTAACCCTTTGTTGCCTATCACTTAGCCAAGTTCTGATCCAACAAAGAACTTTCCCATCTATTCCATAAGCCTTAACCTTATTTAAGAGTCTACCATGTGGCACCTTGTCGAATGCCTTACTAAAGTCCAGGTATACTATATAATCCTCATCATTATCTGCTGTTTCATAAACGTTCCAATAGTTTAAAAAAAATATATATATTTCATCACTGAATTTTATGGTCGCTGTTTCCATTAAAAACTCTTCATCTCCATCAGAAAAATCACTAAAACTTGTCTGGGAAAAAATGAGTCAGGGCCTTAGATAACAGGGAAGTGATTGAATAATTCAGAACAAAGTATATCAAACCTAAACTTAACCTAACCTTATAGGTTTTCATTAAACCTAACCTAACCTTAACCACAAAGTACAGTAAAACCCTTATAACTCTGCACTGTATAACACGGAATTTGATATAACTCGGCAAGGCAAAAACAACCTTTTTTTTCTTTTTTTCTTTCATCTATGCCTATAGCGCGTGTAGGCAGTGAGCTCCAGGGGTGGGATGGTAGGCCCTGGAGGCTCACTCGAGGGCTGTGATGGTTGGCCCTCGCCCGTGGTGGCGCAGGCAGGATTCTTATAGTTACGCCTGTAATTAGAGGCTCATGCCGCCCCCCTGTGTCCTCCCATGCACTCGCAGTCGAAGGTAGAGTTAATGGACAAGGCATGTGGGTGTTCTTAGGCCACTCGACAGCGCAGAAAGATTTTAAGTGGATTTATGGGTCTCACTCGGGATCGAACTCGGGTCTTCGAGAATGCCACTCGGTGACGCTAACCACTCTGCTACCGCCTCCCCTAAACTGCATCTCTTGGTTTCCACTCAGCATATCATGCCCTCACAACCTCTTGTGTGAACATGTAAACAGAAAGTCTGCAAAAAATAATGTATCTCGGCATATTGATGTTATAACTGTATCTCTTTGCTTACACTCGGCATATCCTCAGTCGCATAAAGTCGTGTTTTTGTCCTTTTGACCCTTTCCTGCAGGGTCAGGCTCTTCAGTTTCATTCCCTTCCTGCTGGAGACACCCTTGCGTGATGGAGCTGACATCTTGAAATACAGTACTGTATGATGTAATCCCAAAACACGTAAAATAGGTGGCAAAGTAAAGCAAAGGTCGGGAACCAGCGTGTAGGCTGTCAGCTGCTGAGCGATGTTTATGTCGTCAAGCAACAGTCTTGGATACAAAATCCCGTTTTTGTCTAAATTGAAAAAAGGATTGTTGCTGCTAGAAAACACAACAAGTTATTGGTAGGAGCCGAAATAAGTCAACGCAAAACATTGCCAACAATATCACGAGTATTAACACACTTTCAGCAAGTGTTTGGATTGGGATTCGTAATCCAAGACGGTGCTGGACGGACAAAAAAAGGCTCAGCCTATGCACGGTAACAGACTTGGCTTTACTTGCACCTATTTACGTGTTTTGGGATTACATCATACAGAGATATCAGATTCAGTTTCATCATGCAAGGTGTCTTCAGCAGACAGGGATGTAAATGAAGAGAGCCTCACCTGCAGAAAAGGCTGAAAGTCTGGCAAGGATAGAGCATGCATCATGCGTGCTATTTGCTGGTTTGATATCAAACCAGCACAGTTCTACAACGTCACTAAAGGTAGTTTTTAGTTTTACAGTACAGGGAGGTCCTGAAGATACGAGCAGTTAGGTTCCACCTGGCATAACTACCTATTCTGTAGAAAAAGCATTCTGAAAGAGAAAATAGCACAAAATAACATAACTGCACATTAATTAAACATAAAACATACATAACAAGCAAAAAAGACGTTGTAATGTAGGGGACGCAGCGTGATACAAGAGAAGGTAGTGTAGCGGTCCCAAGATTGGGGCCGCACACCTGCTAATTACCCCTAAGGGTCAGGCCGCGCCATATGCTTAATTACCCTTCAGGTCAAGGCTTGCTAGGGGTGACCTCACTGGGGTCAACCAAATCCCCCTTTGTCCAGCCCAGGAGTGGTAGGGCGCGCATTTTGAGCTTGATAATTTTACTCACCCCAGTTTGAATGTCGTATCATTGGATTTTCGATCTCGTATATTGAAAATAGACCCTAATTTACACATCTCGTATCATCGGGTTTTCGTATACCGAATGCTCGTATAACGGGACCTCCCTGTACTGTATTTACAAGTTTTATTTTTTTTTTTTTTTTTACCCATATCAGAGGACATTGCATAACTCGGCACATTGAATAACTCGGCAAGGGCCAGAGCCCCTATCGTGCCGAGTTATAAGGGTTTTACTGTATACCTAACCTAACCTTAACCACAAAGTATACCTAACCTAACTTAACCTTATAGGTTTTAATGAAACCTACCCCAACCTTAACCACAAAGTATACCGGTACCTACCCTAACCTGGTCGGTCGGCCAGGTCGTCCAGTCACTTTTCACATACCTCACAACAGAAGCTCCTCCAGTCTACCACAGTGTTTTCAGCGAGGCCAAAGTTTGTCTGGAAGTACTGCTGAGTGTAGAACTTCCTCAAAAATGCATTTTTGAACAATAAGTTCACACTGGGGGAGAGCTTCACTTTTTCCAGCCACGTTCCCTGAAACCGGGAGGCATAAAAATTGCAGCGTGTCTCACGCTTTGACTTTGGGCCGGGGCGGAAACGCTTATGGCAGTATGGCAGTGGAAAGAACGCCCGTCTGATGTTACAGTCAGCTTTCGCCTGCAGTTACCACAATTCCTCTTTATTAGTAGAACACTGTGGTCTTCAAAAGTTTTCAGGGCTTTTTTGTCCTTGTCTAAGTAAAGCTTAATGATACGGACCTCAGTCAAAGAACAACCAGCACACTCCATTTCTGCAGCAGACTGATTCAAATCTAGGACCTTTGTCTTAATTGAGAGCCTTTGATGGGCTTCTACTGCCTTTGATTAGCTCCTCGATTGGCTAACTTACTGAAACGTGACTATTGGCGGCAAAAAAAATCTAGAACCTGTCATTGGCTATGAATTTGAGCCTGTCATTGGCTATCCTGTCCCTGAACCTGATCCACTTTCAACACCTTCTTTCAACACTTTTGTCAGTTATGAAATAATAGTCAAAGGAGGAAGGTGTCTGTGTGTGCTATTAGACAACTATAAAAAAAAATCAAAATGTATTTAAGTTTTGAAGGTTATGCAGAAGTAGATTAGTACTGCACAGTGTACTGAGCAAAATAAATTACATAAAATGTGAGTTGTAAAGGCGGTAGCGACCGCGAAGTTCTCGTCCATTTTAACCCTTAGTTTTCCTGAATAGTTTTGATGTGCTGTGAATGAATCTGGCATTCTTTTTTGCCGGAAGTAAATTTTTTTTTTATAGTGTGGGGGGAGCCCGTCCCGGGCCTCCCGGCCCGCCCCGCAAATTTTATTCAGCTTTGCACCGCCGTAGTTTTGAATATTTTTATTTTCTTGATATCTGGGTAAGTACTCCGCAGGAGTTGGCGGCACCAACCACCCGGGCAATCGCGCACCATCAAATTTTTTTTTTTTAGGGTTGCACCGGATAGTGATTTGGCCGGATAACCGGATACCGGATATCCGCCTAATCTTGGTGGCCGGATTTAACCCGTCGGGTGCTGCCCAATTTTTTACCTTTGACACACGCCAGTGCTGGCAGATTTTCGATTATTTTTTTTTTTATGATATTTGTGGTCTATTGGTTAAATTAAACAATATAATGACAAACAAACCCTTCACAAATTTATTTTTCATGTCAAAATTAGCTATGAACATTTTTGCTACATTTCGTTTTTTTTATCCCTAGAGTTTATTGTTTGCGTGTGATGCATGACTACATTTCAACCCTTGAAGTATACAGACTGCAAATACATTTTCATAATCTAATAATCATTTTCAATTACTGTAATATTATTACAATGTCACTGGACTCTTATTTCACTACTCGACATACATTTACACTCTTATCAGTAATGGATCAATGTATGATATTCTTTGAAGCAGGGCTCCAGGCAAAGCCCTACATTACAGTCACTGCACTGGTAAAGCGTGTCCTTCCGCTTCTTGGCATGTCGTGTGGTTTGCTGGCAGACGTGGCACCGTCTTTGTGGCCACTTTTGTGTTCCCGTGGCCGGGATTGTTGAGATGAAGTGCGAGACTCCAAAACGCGCGGGTGCATCTCTTGACGGCCCTGCAGAGGTCTGTGAGGGCGTTTGCGTCACTCTCTGAACGGTGTTGTGTGCCAAGACACTACGCACCACCTCGATAACGAACTCTTCTAAGGTTTTGATTTTTCCCTGTCTTCAGAGTGTTGAGAATCGTCATATCAAGGAGGTGGAAAAACATCTTCTTATACCATTTCATTGTTCTTATAGCACACTCAACACTTGAAATCAGATTTGTCTACCTGTCTCATATTTATGTTATAGTCCATCACTGCTTCAGGTTTGTCGATGTACTTCTTCTCTTTGTAGTCGTATGATTTTGAAGTCTGCATGATGGGTCGATGGACACTGGAGAGCAGGTTAACATCTCTTTTGTCCATCCAGGACATGGCGATGATGTTGTTGGTTGTGAAATAAATGCACTCGCCTTTCTTGACACGGGGGAATGTTGGCATATGTTTGCGGCCCCTCTTGACGGTACCACAAACACCTGTGTCGCGCTTGAAGAGGTAATGAGCGAGTAGGGGGCTTGTATACCAGTTGTCAATGTACAATATATGGCCTCGCCCCAAGTACCTCCCAATCAGTGCCTTGACCACTTCACCTGAGACTCCATATTTCCTGTCCTCACTAATCTCTGTTTGCTGGTCAGTGTAGAGAAGCATATCCTGTATGTACCCGTTTGACATTCGCACATCACAAAGAGTTTGAAGCCAAAACGGTGACGTTTGCTTGGTATGTATTGCCGGAAACTGAGATTGCCTCGCCACAGTACCAAGCTCTCGTCGATCACAAGTTTCTGGTTGGGATTGAATGATGACGAGAACTTGCCCCTGAGGTGGTCAAAAACAAGCCTAATCCTTCTCATAACGTCGTTGCTCTCTCTCATGGCAGGGTCGAGGTTATCAAAGAAATGCAAGTTCCCCATGATATCGTAGAACCTGTTCTTTGACATTATTTGGCCAAAAATGGGGGTAGCAACTAGGGGGTCGGTTGACCAATACTTTCTTGCATTAGACTTTTTTACCACTCACATCAGAAGGACGACACAAATGAAGGAGTAAAATTCTTTGACATCAATATCCTTCCAATGGTAACGTCGAGTGTATGTTGTCTGCACCTTCGCCCCTATTCTGAAATGATTGTAGGAGTTTGTTAGCCCCACTATTGTTTCTATGAGGGCCACTGGGAAGAAATGATATACATAATCTGCATATATTGACTCAGGAGTCAGTTCAGGGACATTGACCCCTGCGATGGCCTCGTCGAGGAAGGGGTGAATGGTTGGGGTGAAGCTACTCCCATCCTCCCACTTCCACACAAGGTCAGTTTCACCCCCTGTGTTCGTCGATTCAGGGTCAGGCACGTCGTGATGTGCAGGAATATTACTTCCCCTGCGGCGCCCCCTACCACGTGAAGCCCTATGCTGTGATGAGGCTGCCTTCCCCTTCCATTTCCCTGTTGCTGCACCCACACTCGTACCAGGTTGTGGGGTTGTAGGAAGAGGAGGTGTTGGTATGTCAAGGCGAGGTGGTGACGGCATGTCGGCATCAGCGGGGAAGGGAGAGGAAGGGGTAGACCCTTGGGTGATAAGAGGCCCAGCACCACTCACTTGCGTTCGCTTGTTCTGAGGTGGCTTTCCTGGTAACTATTTTCGTTGCATGGTCACTGGACTGGTCAGCTATGTGGGCACCGATGATGTCTGGGGTTCGTTCACATCCTCTTCATCATCGCCTTGAAGGTGGAGGCGACGCATAGGGGTCGATGCCTTCCGGTAAACATCGTACACCATCTTGCGTGGCGAGGGTACCTCACTCTCCGCACCACTCAACGACGGTTCTGATGATTGCACGTAGTCCCGGTCATCACAAGAGTCGTCAAAAGAGTCGTCAGAATCAAAGTCACTTAGGTTCTCCCTAAAAACTTCTTCAACCAACTCAGAGTCTGTCAAAGTTCGCTTTCTGGGACGAGACATAATAGCGCTCGTGGTGATAAAACATACTGAAACACCATCAATCTCTTATTCCTATAGTCACCTACGCACACCTTAGGATTCGTTTTGCACCAAACAATTCGAGTAGAGTCCAGTCAATTCGTATCACAATGAGTCTTCACTCGTTATGACAATTACTCTCCTTGACTCGACTCGACCTGCTTGGTGTAAGTGCAGCCTTATCCACATGCTATAATGTTGCCACATCGCTCAAAGGGTGCATGTGTAACCCTATGTGGAAATGGAAAATAATAAGCGATTCGTTTTACACCAAACAATTCGAGAGAGGATTCGTTTTATACCAAACAATTCGAGAGAGGATTCGTTTTACACCAAACAATTCGAGAGAGGATTCGTTTTACACCAAACAATTCGAGAGAGGATTAGTTTTACACCAAACAATTCGAGAGAGGATTCGTTTTACACCAAACAATTCGAGAGAGGATTCGTTTTACACCAAACAATTCGAGAGAGGATTCGTTTTACACCAAACAATTCGAGAGAGGATTCGTTTTACACCAAACAATTCGAGAGAGGATTCGTTTTACACCAAAAAATTTGAGTTGAGTCGAGTCAATTCGAATCACAACGAATCTTCACTCGTTATGACATTACTCTCCTTGACTCGACTCAACTCGACTCGCTTGGTGTGAATGCAGCCTTATCCACATGCTATACTGTTGCCACATCGCTCAAAGGGTGCATGTGTCACCCTATGTGGAAATGGAAAATAATAAGTGAATAGTTTTGCCAAAATTAATTTTTAATTATGCCGACGTAAATCTACGTCGCTGGTACTGGGGGTGACACGCCCTGCCGACGTAGATTTACGTCGCTGGCACCCGACGGGTTAAGAACATAAGAAAATAAGGAAGCTACAAGAGGCCGTGATGCCTACACGTGGTAGTTCCTGTTACCTAACACTACCTACATCCACCTTTCATCCCCATCCATGAACCTATCCAGCCCCCTTTTAAAGCTCCCTAATGACTCCGCACTAACTACCTGTCTACTGAGTCCATTCCAATCATTCACCACCAGTGGCGTACCGAGGGGGGGGGGGCCATGCGGCCATGGCCCCCCCCTTTTGCAAAGAAAAAAAAAAAATAATATATATATATAGTATGTACGTAGATAGATAGATAGATAGATAGATACATTTTTTTAATAAAAAAAAATATAAATTACATTTATTTAAAAAAAATACTAAATTGATCTATATACGTATGTATTTTATTATCTTTAATTTTTTTCTTATTTCATATATATATATATTTTTTTTTTGGTTTTTCATATTTTTTTTTTTTTGTATTATTTTTATTTATTTTTTATTTTTATTCTACATATTTTTTTTCTTCATATTTATATATATATATGTTTTTTATTTTTTTATTTTTATTTTTTATTATTTGATTCTACATATTTTTAGATTTAGATTTTTAGATTTTTTTTATTATTATATTTTTAAAATTTTTTTATTTTCTATTTTTTTTAATTTTTTTATTACACACACACACACACATATATATTTTATATATATATATATATATATATATATATATATATATATATATATTATATATATATATATATATATATATATATATATATATATATATATATATATACGTATATATATACGATATACTTATATATTTGGCCCCCCCCTTTTCAATTTTCTGTGTACGCCACTGTTCACCACCCTAACTACCTGTCTACTGAGTCCATTCCAATCATTCACCACCCTATTTGTGAACAAGTTTTTCCCTCTTTTCTTTTTTAAATCTACCCTTTTCCAGCTTGAATCCTTTACTTCTTAGTTTGGAGGTCTATACACTACACCCAAAACCATTTTCTCAGTTCCCTCCGTAATGTCTACCCATATAGACTATGTTGTCATCTGTTTTTATAACATTATTAACACAACACTGCAATGTATCTCTTGCATAAAGCGCAACCCCTCCACCTCCCCTGCCTAACCTGTCCTTGTGAAATAACGGATCAAATACCTTTCCTGACATATCCAACCATATTAATGTTAATGCTATTACAGTAAACCCTCTCGCATTCGGACCCTCATTATTCGGACTTTGACATTATTCGGACCTCCTCCTCTTTTTTTTTTTTTTCTATTTTTTTTTCTATTTTTTTTATAGGGGTAGGTAGGATGTCATGATGTGAGTCAGTGAGGTTAGAGGCCCAGGCAGCCAGGCAGAGCTTTTATGATCCATCACTGAGCGTATTCTTTGTATACTGTAATTGTGGTTTCTTTGTTGTGTCCAAATATTGTATTGGCGAGTGATCTGTGGCCATTGAGCCTTGGGCCCAGATCCAGCAACAGAGGTGGATGGTATCTCCAGCTACCACCCGCTCTCCCACCACCTAGATATTACCTGCCCTTACTATCCAGCAAGCCTCCCTCGGTAGGTAGTAAACGGGTAAAAAGGCCCTGACTGGCTTGGGCAAGTAATGACGTCATCAAACTTGTCATCAGTCACCAGCCAATGTCAAACTGTTTCTAAACTTCACGATCAATCGCAAGTCAACAAGACGTTTGACACGGCCTTTAAAGGTCGTGTCACACAGACACTTTTTCCATTAGTGTTACGGGGTGGCCGCAGCAAGAATGTTTCCCCATCACTGGCTACCCCGCCACCTCAACACCTTTAAATAACCCTTATTTAAGGTGACACACAGTACTACACTGACCTAAATAATGATACATGTATATAGCAGCTCACCATAATCACTAAGATGTATAATAACCAGTAATGACGTAAAACCCTGCCCACCCTGCTGGCGAGTGACCTGCCCCGCCTGGTCCCCTGCCTACCTCTCAGGACAACACACTGTCATCCGCCTCACCTGTGCCTTCCTGAAGAAGACAGGTCACTACCACGCCTGTGATAGCAACTTAGGATATCACTAGGGATCATAGGGCTCCTCAAGGGGTCCTCGCAACCCTATACAACCAACACCAAGAAGGAGGAGAAAATCTCCGCCATCATGATACTGCTGCCGGCTGCCAGACGTAGGACTGATAGTGCTGTACACTACACCTGTACAGTACTGTATGGTGTATTTTTACTGTAGATTTATTTATTGACATGATTTATCTAATGGTTATTGATATTTGCATGACTTAGAAATGTTCTAGGTTCACCTAAATTTTTATTTTTAAATTTTTTTATACGGAGGATATAATCCCCCCCATTATTCGGATCCTTGCATTACTCAGACCACTCTTTGGCCCAATTAGTCCAGATACGAGAGGCTTTACTGTATATCAAAATGCTCTACACTATTTATTCCTCTTAGGAAATCTATCTTGTTTAAAATACTCCTACAGTTTGTATAGTAAACCTTCAAGCAACTCCTTCTTTTTGTCCATTTTCCCTTTATCTTTAACTAACCTCCTCTCTCTCTTCTTACGAATCACACTAGTTCCCTGCCTTCTGAAACTCCTTCTAGTGTCGCAAGTTTCCTTTACCCCGACCCCAGTGTCTAATCCCCGGTTCTCTATCTTAAAATAGCCTGCAGTGCATCTACCTCCCTTTCAAGGGATTCAGACAGGATCTGAACTCCTTTCCTTGAAAGGTGCACCCTGTCCCTGTGGTAGAGGTGGTTAAGACTGAAAAAGAGGTCCCAGTTGTCGACAAAGGCCCAACCATTGGCTTTGCAATGAAATGCCAGCCGGCAATTCAGAGCAATAGCCCTGGAGTACCACAAGTCGTCAACATTGTCATCTTGGAAGGACACCACACACCACAGGGACCCCACCCCTGTCCCTAACCTTACCTACAGCTTCCTTGAACCTCCGTAGCAATTCCTCACTCCTTACACACTCAACATCGTTTCCCCCAGCGCTCAGGTAGACGATGGGCTTTTTCCCTTGGTCCGCCATGCACTCCACTATCTTATCACTAACATAACCTAACCCTTTCCCTGGGTAACTCACCAACTTCATACGCATCCCATCCCTGTCACAAAACCTGCTGTCTAGGTGCCTAATCTGACTGTCCCCAACAACCAAGATTTTACCTTCGGGTAATGGTGCAGTGGCGGCTTGTGGCATAGGGCTGCAGAGCTGCAGCACCCCCAGACGTACTCACTGCCAGGTGTATGATTCCTTTAGAGACAGCAGAATTGATACACTACTAACAAATATATCATAATAAAAAGTCATTATATGTTATTTAAATATTTTAAATACGTACGTTACTAAGTGAATTTTCATTAAAACCAGACCAAAATTTAAGTTACTTTCATATTTGCTGTACGATTCATGTCTGCGCCACCGCCGCGCTTCTTGTGAACACAATGAGCTGCAGTCGAGGCCAGCTACCTCAGCTGCTCAGTCCTTCCGTGTGGACCAAGGAGGTTATATAGGAGGCGGCATGTTGCCTCTAGCGTGATGCCCTATATACCCTATAACTATACCTAGGCAGTCATATTTTTAATATATTTATATGTATCAATTAGATAGAAAGCCTGAAAGTGCAATGAGTCGACGTGTGGAATCGGAATGTTTTGAGTCAATCTCCCAGCATTGGGGCGGGGCGAGCGGCTTCACCCGATAACACAGGGAATGCGTGGTATGCTGCCTCCTCCTATATAACCTCCATAGTCCATCTGAAATACGTGAACATCAACTACAACTCATACCTGAGGTAGGTCAAATTTGTGTATCCAACTGTTGTGTTAAGCTTGCAGTCCCTCCATTTTATTTTATCACGAGCCGCCACTGTAGTGGTGTATCGTCTACCGTCTTTACCTCCTTATCTTCTTGCAGCCCCGAGAGTACCTGAAATGAATTCGTGCACATAACATGGTCATTGTTTACCTTTCTTTCTTTCGGGCGCACTCCACCATGGTTAACCACCCTATCCACCAATCCCTGGTGACTTACTAGGAACACCTCCCTTAGTAGTAGCCCGAGGCACGTCTCCCTCTGGTACCCCTCCAGGTACATCCCTCGCATATGCCCCTCCACTCACTCCACTTGGACCTCCACCTCCACACTTAAGAGATCGTATCTCTATCTCCTGCTTCTTCACCTCGCTTTTCAATTCGTTCACTTCACTTACAAAGCACCTTTTCAGGTCTTCAATCGCCTCCAGAATAGACTTAAGTGCCACTCCACAACCTTCATTGCACTCCCCCTCGACCCTTCTCCCTCCTTCTAGCACAATCGTTATCACCTCAGACTCCTTCACTCCACCCTCTCCTCTACTCACCACACCCTCGCTTACACGCACAACACCATCGACTCCACGAAACACACCGTCGCCTCCACTAACCACACCGTCTCCTCCACTAACCACACCGTCTCCTCCACTAACCATGCCGACGCTAAGCTCAACAGCAGACTCCTCACAAAATTCCAATCCATCATGATATAAAGTTTCTTGCCATCAAATGTGGAAATAGTTTTGAGGTATATTTGGTTCCAAAGACTTAGCAAAAAAATTGCCCCGCCTGCCAACCGTGTACTTAACTGAGAGATTGGTTCATAGGGTAGATGGGAGGGTCGTACCTACGTAGGAGTCCAAATGATGACGATTGGGGGGTAAAATGCCTTATCGAACACGCTGACACACACATACACACAAACTCTCTTTCTCTCTCTTTTCTCATCTTTCATACATTAGAACATAAGAATATAAGACAAGAGGCCGTGTGATCTACACGAGGTAGTTCCTGTTACTTAACACTACCTACATCCACCTTTCATCCCCATCCATGAATTTATCTAGCCTCCGTTTAAAGCTCTCTAATGACTCCGCACTAACTACCTGTCTACTGAGTCCATTCCAATCATTTACCACCCTATTTGTGAACCAGTTTGACCATATTTCTTTTTATATGTAAGCTTTTCCAGCTTGAATCCATTACTTCTTGTTTTACCCTGGTTAATAGCCGTAAGAACTTTTCCTACCTCCTTTATTAAATCCCTTTATCCACTTAAAAACTTCTATCAAATCGCCCCTTACCCTGCATCTCTCGGGTGAGTGTAAATTTAATTGCTTCAATCTCTTCTCATAACTAAAGTTACGCATCCTTTGAATCATTTTGGTCATCGTTTTCTGCACTGATTCTAACAAGGCTATATCCATCCTGTAATATGGAGACCAAAACTGAACCGCATACTCTGGGTGAGGTCTGACTAGAGCCAAATAAAGTTTTAGAATAACCTCCGCACTTCTACTTTTTAACACTTCTGGTAATGAATCCTAACACCCTATTAGCTCTATTTCTAGCCTCAATACATTGTTTCCTAGGTCGGAGGTCTGAGCTCACCCTCACTCCCAGATCTTTCTCGCCTTCTGATCTTTTCAGCGATACATTGCTTATGGTGTATCTATTACCAGGTTTTTTTCTACCAGCATTAATAACGCTGCACTTATCAATATTAAATTCCATCTGCCATCTGACTACCCACTCATCAAGTTTATCTAAGTCTCCCTGCAATATGTTTACATCAGACTGTGATCCAATAATCCTACCTACCTTAGTATCATTAGCAAATTTGCTGATATCTCTGCTAATCCCACTATCCAAGTCGTTGATGTAAATAAAAAATAGTAATGGACCCAAAACAGACCCTTGTGGAACTCCACTTGTCACCTGTCCCCATTCAGATTTAGAACCATTAATTGTAACCCTTTATTGCCATCACTTAGCCAAGCTCTGATCCAACGAAGAACCTTCCCATCTATTCCATGAGCCTTAACCTTATTTAAGAGTTGCTTGTGTGGTACCTTGTAGAATGCCTTACTAAAGTCCAGGTATATTATATCTTATTCCTTATCATTATCTGCTGTCTCATAAACTTTCCTATAAAAACTCAATAAATTGGTGAGAATGACCTACCCTTGGTGAATCCATGTTGTGAATCATTGACCAAACTGTTTTCTAAATGCTCGCGAATGTTTTTTGCAATAATAGATTCCAATAATTTACCTACCACTGACGTTAGACTAACAGGTCGATAATTTGACTTTAGTCCTCTATCTCCATTCTTTTCCATACTCAAATACTATATATGCGGAAGTGGATTAATACTGCACAGTATACTGAGCAAAAAAAAAAAAAAAAAAACTTAAGTGGTAACGGCGGTAGCGACCATGCAGTTCTCGTTCATTATAACCCTATTTTTTTCTGGTGAGTTTTGATGTGTTTTGAATTTATCTGCTTCCCGTTTGTCGTAAATAACAGTTTTTTCCTTCTTTTTTAGCAATTTGTTTTTGAAAAACAAATTGAACCTAACTGAACATATACTTAACCTTTACCTAACCTAACCTAATCTTTAGCTAATAAAAAAAAGAATGGTTTGCGACAGAAACGGTTAGCAGATTAATTATCATTACATAATCTCTCGCACATCAAAACTCACCAGAAAAAAAAGTTTCATCCACCAAAGTGAATTCGGTGTCAAACTGGAATAATACTCTGGATTCAAGTATTTTTCACTTTTCTACTTAGGTCAGAACGCCTTTACCTAGGTCATCCTGAGGAGCACTAAATCAACCCTCGCGACAGTGATAGATTCATAGGTGTACACCATGGCAAATATCGTCGATCCCAAAATCAGTGCCCTTCAACAATAACACCAAGGTAGAGGTGGTTACTTTACAGTATTACCTTAATATCTTGATAAATTTTTGTCATTGGGCAACCACCGATTTCGAGCCAAAACTTAGTTTTCCTGAATAGTTTTGATGCGTTTTGAATGAATCTGGCACTCGTTTTTTGTCCGAAATCAATGTTTTGTTTTAAAAGGGTTTGGGGGGGTTGCCCATCCGCCTCTCCAGGCCCCTTGCCACCATTTTATTGGTAATTTTCTATTTTTCTGGATATCATTGTTACTAAACCAAATCAACTTAATTAACCTAAACAAATCTGATTTACCAAAGTAACTATCTGGCTAAAATTACGTTTAGATTTTTTCAGTATTTAAAGTAAAAACCATATTATTCAATTGCCCCGTGGGAAATGGGTTGAAAAACTCAGAATAAAGAAAGCTAACGATTATTAGGTAAAATCCTAGAATTTTGAAAGCCCATACGAAATATAACCAATATCTTTAATGGAAATTTTTCCACAAGTTAAAACACATGCAGGATAGAAACAAAAATTACCTACAGTCATTAAATCTAAGCTAAATGTCATAGTAGCAAAATTAGAATACCCAATTCGCAGGCATTCTGCAGTAAATTATGACTGATTTTTCGTTACCCTACAGCATTCCCTTAACTTTAACTAGTATAACTTCTAATTCACATTCATTAAAATGAATATTGTACATAGGTACATGCTCAAAATAATTGGTTTTTTCCCTTACAAACCTATTTCAAATAATCTTGATAAATTCCATGAATTTTTTTTCTAAAAATTCCTTGTAAAATGGGGATGCTTCTTATGCTGTGCGTCTTTACACCCGAAATACAGTGTGGTGTATATAATATATATTTTATATATAATATATAAAATAATATATATATATATACACCACAAACCTCGATTTCCCGGCCCTCGATTTCCCGGATATCGGATTTGCCGGACAAAATCTGAGGTCCGGGGATATGTCAGTCCTCGGAAAATTTTTTTTTTTTTTTTTTTTTTTTTTTTTTTTTTTTTACGTTGAAATGCCTGGTCCTGTTCGTAAATTGACAAGTTGCCCGGGCGGCCCCGGCGTCTCCTGTCCCCCGGGTTCAGTGTTCGCGCCTCCGCCAGGTAGGCAGCATGCTCAGCGGTTCGTATTGTTTACATTGGGCACACAACTTCACGGTTCACCTGCAAAAGCCTCCGTCTGTCACTGATTTCCCATGCCCCTGGTGCAAGAACTTTTCTGAGACTATGAACATTTCGTTGCCTCCCCGGGTGGCCAGCATGTCTCAGGCGGTCGTATTGTTTACATTTGGGGCACACGACGCTCAGTTCAACCTGCACAGCCCCTAGTCCTGACCCCCACTGCCCCTGGGCCCGAACTCTCTTGAACTTTTAAACCCACTTTTCTGCTGCCTCCCGCCAGTGGCTGCATGCTCATGCTCACGGACGTAAAAGTCCGCGGGGGGTAGTTGATATTGTCGGTTGCGGACAGTAAATCCTAGTAGTAGGATAAAACGTCCGGGGGTGGGTAATGGCATTTTTTTTTTTTTTTTTTTACTTGCGATTCCCGGACTTTTGCGGTTCCCGGACCAGTGCTCCCCCCTATTAGTCCGGGAAATGAGGTTTGTGGTATATATAATATTATATATATATATATATTATATTTATAATATTTATTATACAGGTGAAGTTCCCAAACTCCCAACTCGGGACAGCCCCGACCGGAAAATGGAATTTCCGACTTTTAGAACGTAGATATATTAAGAGGACAAAAAAGCTGAAATCACATGAAAACATCACAAAAGAAATTTAGTTAACACATTGTTCTTCCTTTTCTTTTCCTTCACCAGTAGGTGTTCCTGGACGTTTGGGAGCCATAATACCAATAACAGACCTGTAGAAGTACACAAAATAACAGTGTACACAACTCTAAAGTCACAACCCCACTGAACAATAACAACAAACCCAAATCGGGCGGGAGAAACCAAGCGGCCTGGTGTGGTGGCACCTGGGCGGGCCGACCCGGCAACTACCGCCGGGTTTTGGGTGTTCTGCCGTGTTTTGGAAAATCCGGAACCATACCCGAGTTTTGGGTGTTGACGAGTCTTTGGGATGCTGAGTTTTGGGAACTTCAACCTGTATACAGTAGGGTGTCCCAAGATCATAGAGGGAAAAAATGAAACAGGGTTTTTTTCACTTGCTCGTGTTTTACTTCTGTTCACACATGCATAAGAAGAGTTCCTGTGAAATAATGAAATTTCGGAGAATTTTAGGGGTCCGGCCAACTGAACAATTTTCTAATAACCTTAAAAAACAAAAAAAACTCAAAACATCCCCCATTTTTAGAAAGAAACTTATAAGGAAACCAAACAGACATTTTTTCATTGTTTCCATTCAAAAGCCTTCTTTTGAAGGTCCCCTTCTTTTTCCCGCCCCCCCAAGTTTCCGATGGTGGTGGACTAACTGAGGAGATAATTCTCCTTTTGCGGCCGACTTCGGGGAAACCCAGGAAAGCGCTGGACTAGGGCGATGCCCCGCTCTCCCGGCATCGTTGACCACTCGGAGGCCAAGTGCCCGTTTCCGAGCGTCCTTGAATCGGTCGTCCTCCTCCACAATGCCGGGTTTCCCTTTGCCAGGAAGCCCCCGTCCGTGTCGAGTTTCTGAAAGAAGGACCGTGTCTCGAAGTGACGAAGGGACGAGAGGGGGGAAAACATTGCATTCTTTTTTCCCTCCAATCGCTTGAGTTCCTTCTTCGAGGCGGGCTTGTCCCAATGCCTTGACCATCTGCTTCTTCTCCTCCACATCAATCCTTGAGTCAAAGAAGGCCAGTCCCGCGTTTTCCTCGGAAACGTACCACAGGTGGGGGTCGCAGGGCTTGTTCTGCCCGCCTTGGCAACGGTTTGGTCAGGGTATGTCTTGAGGATCTCGAGGAAGAGCACGTCGTTCAACGGAGCTTTCACAGAGATCATGCCATTGCTTGCAGTACACCAGAGCAAAGAAGAGGGCCCTCGTTCCACTCCGGCTTCTTCTCGACCAGTCAGCGACAGCTGGGATTTCAGCATCTTGAAGCTTTAGGCAGTAGGTTGCCTTGGCCATCCACCGGGCTTGAAAGGAGAGCTCCAGGACGGCGGATGGTTTGGCTGGAC
The DNA here is from genome assembly GCA_016584305.1 of Chionoecetes opilio. Classification (NCBI taxonomy): domain Eukaryota; kingdom Metazoa; phylum Arthropoda; class Malacostraca; order Decapoda; family Majidae; genus Chionoecetes; species Chionoecetes opilio. The sequence goes on from JACEEZ010023250.1 coordinate 57,959, forward strand.
CTTCACCCCGAGGAACAGGTAGGAGAGACGGAAAAAGTTCTTCATAGTCCTCCCTGGGATGGTTCTTCGACATCAGGACCTCCCTTCAGGAAGGCCAATGCGTCGTCCTTCAGCTTGCTGGCAGTGTCCCTTGGTGGCGAAAAACTCTACGAGGTCCCCCCGATGTTTCCACCGTCTCTCTCTGCGAGGAATCCACGAAGGACCGTCGATCACGGGGTCGTTTGAAGATTTCCAAGTCAGGACCAGAGGAAGAGCCGAGGCTGGCTTCGAATACATCCATGGGATCACCTTGTGGACATGATGGCGGCAGGCCAACCAAAGCAAGCTTCGTTGAGTTCTTGCTCAATCCAAATTTCAAGGGACCTTGCACCATGCCAGTGTTCGAAGCCGTGGTATCGAAACAGAAGGCGTGATCTTGTCCCTGACGCCCGCTTCGTTCCACCTCCTTCAAGACCACTGCAGCCAAAGTTTCTGCCAGTCGAATCCGAGCTTGCCGGGACCCAAGAAGGAATGCGTTTATCTTCCCTGTGAGGAGGACGGCTATGGCGGTCCTCCGTATCGCCAGAGAGGGACCGGGAGGAGTTTTCCGTCCCAAAAGCAGGACCAACCTCTCAGGTATCTCCTGGTTCCGCAGTTTCCACGATCTTCTCAGCGGCTTGCTCTCTCCCCGCAATTCCGTGCTCGATGGACCGGCTCTTCGAGACCGCCATACTCCCAATGTCCATTCCCAAAAGCTTGAGCGGTAGCTGCAAACGTTGACGTTGCTTTGCCGCACCGACAACTTCTCCGATCCAAGTTGAAATGAGGTTAAGATCCCCTTTACGGAGATCGATGGCGACTGTTTGAGTTTTTTCCTCTGGCTTCGGGATCCACGAGCTGGTGATGACGTCGTCGACACAGGACTGCTGCTGCTGCTACTGCTTTGGCTTGGGATTTCCGCCCTTTCAGTCAGCCTGGCAATGTCGCTGTCTTCACGTTCCCGGAGCCGCTTGAGTCGAGTTCCACGCTCGACCTGCTTCTCCACCTTCTTCGCTGTCACGAGGTCAATTCCAGCCATGGATGATTCCCCTCTGACTCCGTAGGAACTCCTTGTCCTCGTCCTTCACGTCTGCCCGTTGGAGAGAGGAGGAGTGTGCGAGTGCGAAGATTTCTTGGAGGTCTCCTTTTAAAAATCTCCTCATCCATACGATGTTTCGGCCTGTCTTTGTTCTTGTTTCTCTTTTAGGTTCATTGTATGCCTTTACCAGCTTTGAGAGCTTCGTGCCGGCGTGTATTACTGTAGTTGTCGGAATCCCGGCGCGGGGACCAGAAGGGAGAACCTCCTCCATCACCGCCTTCCTGCTCCCGCTCGCCGTCTTCCCCATCTCCCGGTGGTGGTGGTAGTTTGCGGAGGAGGACCTGCCCTTCGATGGTAGCCGGGCTCCGGTGATTTCATCGATTGGAGCATTGTCGATCAGCCAAAGATTACTAGCGGCTCTTGTTGCCATGTTGATAACCCGAGGGAGAAAAAAAAGTGAAATTTTGAAAAATCCTGAAATTCGATTCATGTCACCTAAATGTTCACTTTGGCGGGACCCTAAATATTACCAATTTTCCCAAAATTCAATGCAATACTGTTTTACTATGAGAGAACCGGAATAAACACACGAGCGTTGCAACATTTCAAAACTTTTGCATTTTTGGGGTACCCTAATATACAGTACCCTCCCGAGTTTCAAAGCTATGCGAGTTTTTGCGATCCTCGAGTTTCGCGCCGAGTCCTAAATTCTTACCCATCCGACTTTCGTGCATTATCTCCCCGACTTTCTGCTTGCTTCGTACACTTTTTGTTGTTTGTTTTTTGTTGTGCCTATAGCGCCGTTTGGCAGTGACCTCCAGGGGTGGGATGGTAGGTCTGTACTCGAGGGCTGTAATGGTTGGCCTTCGCCCGTGGTGGCACAAGCAGGATTTTAATAAGAGTTAATGGGCTGCATTAGTAGAAGCGAAATTGGATTAGCTTCCATTGATATATTTCGTTTTTTGATAAATGAATTAGGGACCATGCATAAATTAGCGTTAACTAAATAAATATAATCATCAATCGGGGTTTAAGCAAGCGCGCCACCCTCAGTACTCACTGATTTGTGTAAGCGACTGGGCGATGCTCTCTCCAACGGCATCCGCTCCCGCACACACAGTCACCGTTCCTCTACGCACACAGTTACTACAGCTCTTTATTTTTCTACTTTGCAGGGGGTTAACCCTGTGTGTGTACACACAAGTAAATAGCTGCAGTGTGAATTGATTTCCCTTTAAAAATTTGTAGACATGGGTGATGATTAAAATTTTTTTCGAGCTCAAAAGGGGTGTGGTATATACCTGTGGCGTAATAAGCCTGGCAGATCGCCCCTCAGCAGAGGCGTGATGTCCTTCCATTTGTGCCACAGATTTTTTATGGTTATTTCCCCCTTTTTTTTACTTTTTCAATGAACGGGAAAGATCCCGAGTCCCCCAAAATCTGAGGACATAGTTGACAGATGAACAACATCAAAACACTTTCCCAGCCCCCAAAAAAAGTTAGTAAGGTGATTTACCCCCTTTCAGGAGAGGTAATGAAATGCCCTTTTTTTACATCACCGCACGGCCACTGTCGAAAGTCGGGCAGCCGCCAGCCATGTGCTTGGCGCGGATCACTCGGCCATCGCCTCCCAGCGGTGATCCAAAAGTGTCTTTCTGTTGGTCTGTTCTCTTTTTCTTTGGCGTATCGTATAACTTTTAGCTTGTTGTGATATTTATTAGCAAATTGTTTTTGATGAATTCGCCTGGGTGATAATTTCCAGACTGAAAAGAGCTTAAGATACGTGACTGCTTATTTGGTAAATGATATGTCAACACTAGCAGACATAGATGGCGCTGATGGCGGCAATGCAGCAATCTGCCGCCAAAGGGAGAATGAAAACATAGCAGCGAAAGGACAGATTACGTACTGTATATGGCTGCGTATAAGACGACCTTTTAACCTTAAAAAATAGCCACGAAAATTGGGGTCGTCTTAATACGCCCAGTATAAAATGTGAACCTTAAATCCTGTGGTGTACGGGACGTTGTTACGCGGGTAGTGATTATGGTGGCTTACCCGGGCCTTGGAAAAAAAACACAGATACTTTCTACTGAAATCACTTACCGTAATTCACTTTATTTTTAATAAAATAATGTGTAGCTTAGCTGATCAGGACGTGTAAGAACTATGTGTACGGTTGCAACCAGAATTATGTGTTGAGTGCCATGTGCAACCGTTGTCCTAAAATATATACTGTACACAGAGAATATACGGGAGTGGTATATAAATTTAAACCAGCAGGCAAGAGAGGAATTTGCATAGATGTAGGCCTTCGCATCAGCAGGGCTGGTTTGTTTATTTCTTTCTTCTTCTTTGACCTTGTTCGCTTCATATCGCTTGCGGCCCTCCTTCTTCCTACTATCGGTTTTGCAGGTCACTACAACGTCACCAGCTACCTAAGACAAATTTTGGTGAGAAATTCTAATATATTGTGCCTGGGGACATTAGTGCAGTGGCAAGTGACTGGCGATTTATAGTGTTTCTATGGTAGAGCAGCTGATAGGTTATATATTGTGGAAATGACTAATTCATATGTTTATGAGAGAAGATGTGGTTGGTTTATGAGTTGAAGATGACAATTCGTCATTGGGGTTGCACATTCACCTTTTTTTGGCTTAAAATTTAAGACCACCATATGTGCTGTTTGTACCTAACCTTGTATAAGCTGAGTGGTCTACCTTGGAGGGTAGTCTTATACGGCGAGTAAAAGCCAAACCTACGTTTTTAACTAGAAATTTTTGGGTCGTCTTATACACCGATTCGTTTTATACCAGCCATATACGGTAGTTGATTTGAATGTCTTAGGTATTTGAAATACATACTTGTAACAGGTAAATACTGAGGTACTGAGTACTGAAGAAATACTACAAAAATTCGTCTTGGAAGACCATTAGTATTTTTTGGGGAAACGTGAGTCTTATAAGCTGTAAAATATGGTAATGCCTCGCACCGGACTAAAAAAACATTTTACAGGGTTTTCAATACCTGAGTTTCGCGATCCTCAGTTTAGCGCTATGCCTTGGGAATAAAGCAAGCGCGAAACTCGGGAGGGTTACTGTAAATTATATAAAATATATAATATAATTATTATATATATATAATATATAATATAATATTAATATTATAATATATATATATATTATATATAATATACAGTAAAGCCTTATAACTCGGCACGATAGGGGCTCTGCCCCTTGCCGAGTTATTCAAAATTTCCCAGTTATGCAATGTCCTCCTCTGATATGGTAAAAAAAAAAAAAAAATTAAATACAATACAGGGAGGTCCCGTTATACGAGCATTCGGTATACGAGAATCCGATGATACGAGAGGTGTAAATCAGGGTCTATTTTCAATATACGAGATCGAAAATCCAATGATACAACATTCAAACTGGGGTGAGTAAAATTATCAATTTCAAAATGCACGCCCTACCACTCCCTGTCTGGACAAAGGGGGATTTGGTTGACCCCAGTGAGGTCACCCCTAGGAAGCCGTGACCTGAAGGGTAATTAAACATATGGTGCGGCTTGACATTGAGGGGTAATTAGCAGGTGTGCGGCCAAAACCTTGGGACCGCAGTCAGGTCACCCCTAGCAAGGCGTGACCTGAAGGGTAATTAAGCATATGGTGCAGCCTGACCTTTTGGGGTAATTAGCAGGTGTGGGGCCCCAACCTTGGAACCGCTACACTACCTTCTCTTGTATCACCTGGCGTCCCATACATTACAACGTCTTTTTTGCTTTTTATGCATGTTTTTTGTTTAATTAATGTGGTTATGTTATTTTGTGTGCTATTTTCTCTTTCAGAATGCTTTTTCTACAGAATAGGTAGTACAGTGTGGGTAATATAGACGCTGTGTGTTTGTTGTGTTTGCTATAGTTTATTTTAGCTTGAAAAACATGTCTTTTTTTTTAATTTTTTTTTTTAATTGAGGGGGTCCTGGAACCAAACCTATATTTTACCATTAGTTATGTGTTTCGTTATACGAGATTTCGCTTTACGAGTATGCCAGGTGGAACCTAACTGCACGTATCTTCGGGACCTCCCTGTACTGTAAAAGCATAAAAACTGCACTTACCAGTGAATGGGTAGAATGTGCTGGATTTGATATCAAACTCAACACAAATAGCACGCATGGACGCACCTGTATCCATCCTTGCCAGCACCTTCGCCTTTTCCTGCAAGATCAGGCTCTTCAATTTAATTCCCTTCCTGCTGGAGACACCCTTGCATGATGGAGCTGACATCTTGAAATACAGTACTGTATGATGTAATCCCAAAACACGTAAAATAGGTGGCAAAGTAAAGCAAAGGTCGGGTACCAGCGGTTAGCCTGAGTCGTGTTTTTGTCGTCCAAGCACTGTCTTGGATTACGAATCCCAATCCGATAACACTTGCTGAAATGTGTGTTATACTACTTTGTGATATTGTTTGCAATGTTTTGCGTTGATTATTATTTCGGCTCCTACCAAGCTTGTTGTGTTTTTGAAGCAGAAACCAATCCTTTTTTAATTTCGACAAAAAACGGAATCCGTATCCAAGACGGTGCTTGGACAACATAAACACAGCTCAGCAGCTGACAGCCTACACGCTGGTTCCCGACCTTTGCTTTACTTTGCCACCTATTTTACGTGTTTTGGGATTACATCATACAGTACTGTAATTAAAGATGTCAGCTCCATCACATCATGCAAGGGTGTCTCCAGCAGGAAGGGAATGAAATTGAAGAGCCTGAGCCTGCAGGAAAGGGTCAAAAGGACAAAAACACGACTTATGCGACTAAGGATATGCCGAGTGTAAGCAAAGAGATGCAGTTATAACATCAATATGCTGAGATACATTATTTTTTGCCGACTTTCTGTTTGTATGTTCACACAAGAGGTTGTGAGGGCATGATATGCCGAGTGAAAAACCAAGAGATGCAGTTTAGGGGAGGCGGTAGCAGAGTGGTTAGCGTCACCGAAATGGCGTTCTCGAAGACCCGAGTTCGATCCCGAGTGACCATAAATCCACTTGAAATCTTTCTGCACCGTCGAGTGGCCTAAGAACACCCACATGCCTGTCCATTAACTCTACCTTCGACTGCGAGTGCATGGGAGGACACAGGGGGGCAGGGATGAGCCTCTAATTACAGGCGTAACTATAAGAATCCTGCCTGCGCCACCACGGGCGAGGGCCAACCATCACAGCCCTCGAGTGAGCCTCGGGCCTACCATCCCACCCCTGGAGCTCACTGCCTACAACGCGCTATAGGCATAGATGTAATAATAATGATAATAATAATAATAATAATAATAATAAATAATAATAATAATAATAAATAAAAAATAAAAAACCTTTGTCCTTGCCTTGCCGAGTTATATCAAATTCCGAGTTATACAGTGCCCAGTTATAAGGGTTTTACTGTATATATATATATTAATATTATATATATATATATATATATATATATATATATATATATTTTATATATATATATATATATATATATATATATATATACACACAAACCTCGATTTCCCGGATATCGGATTTGCCGGACAAAATCCGAGGTCCGGGGATATGTCAGTCTCGGGCAATTATTATTATTTTTATTTTTTTATTTTTACGTTGAAATGCCTGGTCCTGTTCGTAAATTGACCAAGTTGTCCGGCGGTCTGAGCATCTCCTGTCACCCCTGGTCAGTGTCCGCGCCTCCCGCCAGGTGGCAGCATGCTCAGCGGTCGTATTGTTTACATTTGGGCACACCACATTCACGGTTCACCTGCACAGCCTCCGTCAGTCACCTGACTCCCACTGCCCCTGGTGCAAGAATATTTCTGAGACTATTGAACACTTTCTGCTGCCTCCCGCCAGGTGGCAGCATGCTCAGCGGTCGTATTGTTTACATTTGGGCACACGACCCTCACGGTTCACCTGCACAGCCTCCGTTAGTCCCCTGACCCCCACTGCCCCTGGTGCAGGAACGTCTCTTGAGACTATTGAACACTTTCTGCTGCCTCCCGCCAGATGGCTGCATGCTCAGCGGACATAAAAGTCCGCGGCGGGGTAGTTGATATTGTCGGTTGCCGGACAGTAAATACTAGGACAGTAATATCCTTGCCAGTAGGATAAACGTCCGGGGGTGGGTAATAGCATCGGACTATATATATATATATATATATATATATATATTTTAAATATATATATATTAATATATATATATATATATAATAAAATATATATATATATATATAATTTTTTTTATTTTTTTTTATTTTGCGATTCCCGGACTTTTGCGATTCCCGGACCAGTGCTCCCCCCTATTAGTCCGGGAAATCGAGGTTTGTATATATATATATATATATATATATATATATATATATATATATATATATATATATATATATATATATATATATATAATATATATATATACAGGGAGGTCCCGAAGATACGAGCAGTTAGGTTCTACCTGGCATACTCGTAAAGCGAAATCTCGTATAACGAAACACATAACTAATGGTAAAATATAGGTTTGGTTCCAGGACCCCATTAATTAAAAAGAAAAAAAGAAAAGAAAAAAGAAGACATGTTTTTCAAGCTAAAATAAACTACGTATAGCAAACACAACAAACTCTCAAACTCTCAAATATAGGGCTCTATATACCACACCACCGCACCACCACACCACCACACAAAACACAGTGAATTAAGAGTGTGACAGCACAGTAGGACAGAGCACAAATAAGCCACAATAAGCACATTAAGTAAACCAGCAAATCACTAAAATTGACTCACAAGGCAATACATACAAGCAACAAAGACATTGTATGTGCTCTTGGGGATGCCGCGTGATACACTAGACTCGAGAGGGTACGGTATGTAATAGGGTATGCCGTAGGTCCAATGAAAATTGAAATATAGATTATTTCGAATATGGCAGGGTGTTTTCTTATGTAAAATTGAATTTTAAGGGTGGTTTGTCCTCTTCAACTTTTTGGTTTGAGCACTTCTTGCTATGCAAAAATGGACTTTTATATTTATATGCAAAACATAGCTTAAAGTGCGATTTTGCATAGTAAGAATTGCTCAAATGCAAAAATGGAATTAGGTAAAATCGTCTTAGAATTCCATTTTACATAGGAAATTGGGATGCCAAAGTTGAGAAAAAGAATTTTTGTTATACGGCGTACTCTAACCAGGGTACCAAAATAGTTGGATTGGGTTATGATGGGAGGAAGGACAAGACCAGGGCGATGGTGCCCGACAGCTATAGGAAACTGCACCCAAGGTTGATCAGGGAGGAGCATGTGTCAGTGACAGAGGAGCCATCTGGAAGGTACCTTTGGCACTTTGTACCAGAGGACCTGGTGCCACCTGAGAAGCCTGAGTTCAAGGTGGCTCAGGCTCTCTATGATCTGCTGGTGACACATGACTCCACCGACTCACTGATCGTACTGCAAGGTGACTCAACTAGGGCCAACACGGGGTGGAAGGGTGGTACTCACGCCCATTTGGAGAAGATGCTGGGACGCAAGCTCTTCTGGAGTATATGCGTGTTGCACACAAACGAGTTGCCCCTGCGCCACCTTATCACCAGCATCGACGGGCCTACCTCATCTGACACTGGCTTCACGGGTCCAGTGTGCAGTCTGCTGTCCAGCGTGAATGAGATGCAGTACAACATAGAGTTCAGAGGAGTGCCAGGCGGTGAAGATCTCACGGAGATACCGGAGTATATCCTGGTCAACATGTCCACTGACCAGCAGGTCTCCTACCAGCTGGTCCAGGCTGTGAAGCGGGGCGTTCTCCCATCCGAGCTGCAGGAGATCAAGTGTGGCAAGGTGTCCCAATCCAGATGGCTCACCACAGCCCAGTTGCTCGTGTACATGTGGACCAGAAAGCATGGACTGACTGGCAAAGAACTGAACACCCTGGAAATCCTAGTCAAGTACTGCCTGCAGGTGTACTTCAAACTCTACTACGACACCAAGGTTCACCACAGACTAGAGGACAGCCCCAAGCACATCCTCACGCAGCTCAGAGTGATGAGGTCGCAGCCCAAGAAGGTCCAAACAGCTGTGACCTTCTATGTGCGGACAGGAGCATGGTTCGCACACTCAGAATGTGTCCTCCTCTCGCTGATGGCGAGTCAGAGTGAGGACGACCGCAGGTTCGCCGTGACCCAGATTTTGAAGCTGAGGGCTGGCGAGGAGTATGGGGACACCAGTGTAAGACCTCGCATCACACCCAAGCTGAACTTGTCAGCCACCAGCTTGCAGACACTGATCAGCTGGCAGCCTGGCCAGGTGCACGAGCTGGCATTCACCTGTTCACTGTCCGGGGATCAGATCCAGGAGATCCTGGTCAAGCTGTACGAGGTTCCGGAGTTCTCTATCCACACTCAAAGCACCGAAAGAGTCGTGAAACAGGTGACAGAGGCTGTGGCAGCAGTGGTGGGGCAGCAGGCCAGAGACGGGTCCATCCGGGCTTGGGCCCACCACCGGGAGACCATGCCCTGCTTCAGGTCTAAGAAGGACATGATGGACACGTTCTAGGCCAGCGTAGAGGCTGTGACATTGTGATGTAGTGCCTGATGAACCAACTGATCAGAAAGAGCCTACCACGCTAGTCATTTGGAACTCATATTGGTGCATGATGCAATACACAGGACCAACCGGACACTGCGTACTCATTTAAGCATTATTCGATAAGGGTGCAATATAAAAGTGCAATTTTGCATAGTAAGAATTGCTCAAATGCAAAAATGGAAAAAGATAAAATCGTCTTAGAATTCCATTTTACATAGGAAATTGGCATGCCAAAGTTGAGAAAAAGAATTTCTGTTTTACGGCATACCCTAGTATGTAAGGGACAAGGGAGGGGTGCGCAGACCTCTTCCACTGCCCACAAACTCGTCTCTGCGCATCTGAATCATTGTACATCGTCCAGGATGTGAATTTTTGTAGGCCACATTGTCGTACCGAGCCACCAGAATTATCATATTTTCAGATTGATTATTATCGCACAACCTTAGGTAAAATCATATAGTCAGTAAATGACTTGATAATTTTAGTAAATAACTTGTAATTTACTTAGTATAATTAACTTGTAATTTTAATTACTCACCCCAGTTTGAATGTCGTAGCATTGGATTTTCGATCTCGTATATTGAAAATAGACCCTAATTTACACATCTCGTATCATCGGATTCTCGTATACCGAATGCTCGTATAACGGAACCTCCCTGTATATGTACAACTATTCGCCGACTTACAACCTACGCAACTTACGACTGTTCAACTTTACGACGTGCGGTAAATGCAGATTTTTTATTTATTTATTTTTTATTAATATTTTTTTTAAACATTTGTGCCTAAAGCGCCTGTAGGCAGTGACTACTAAGACCTGGATGGTAGGCTCTGGAGGTTCAATTGAGGGCTGTGATGGTTGGTCCTCGCCCGTGGTGGCGCAGGCAGGATTTTTATAGTGACGCCTGTGATTAGAGGCCCATGCCGCCCTTCTGTGTCCTCCGATATACCTGCAATCAAAGGTAGAGCTAATGGGCAGGGCATGTGGGTGTTCTTAGGCCACTCGACGGTGCAGAAAGAATTTGGTTCCCATCGTGGATCGAACTCGGTGATACGATGGTTATAACAATAATGAAAAACGAAAATGTTGATAAAATATGACTTAAAGATGATTATAATATCATTACACATATTATCATTCTTTTTTACCATTTTTTTAATTCATATAACATAGGCCGACTTACGTCCAGTTCTACTTACGACCGGTTGGTCGGTCCCAATCACAGTCGTAAGTCGACCACTCAGTGTACTGTATTGTAATTGTATGTACAACTTCTTACAGCATTGTTTTTACAGGTACAACTACATAAGCCATTGATTTTTCCATGTAAAACCTGATAGAGATAACTTAAGTTATGTTTCTGCTTGAAATCTAGAGTTCATTGGGGGGGAATTGCTCAAATATAACGGATTATCGGATATATCTGATGACCCTTCCCCCCAAACCGTTCATTATAGCGAGGGTTTACTGTATATGAAACATACTAACGAGTGATTATTTACATCCACTTTGCTCAGCCCGATGCATTAATTTGTATCAGTGACAGGATATCACTTTGCCTTGTTCTACTTTTAACTAGGATATACTTGATCTGGAAAAGCCTCTTTATGTAACTCCTTCATTGCGCAAGTGGTCAGAGGTGCCGATACCCCTTTGTGTGGTCGGGGTCTCTTTTCGGTCCCTTATCTCAGGAGCTATGCATCGTAGCAAAAGTTAACTACATCCTTAGAAAGAAAATGCCCAAAACTATGAGACTGGCTTGTTGTTATTGCAATATTTCATATTCTGACTGAGTAAATGCGATACAAAATTCTCCAGCAAGGGGTATCGTGGGGGAGGGGAGGGATGACAGGGTGGGGGGTATAAAGGCAAGGACCACCTCTTTTATGACGAGGACCAATGAAAATAAACACTGGAATATTGTTGGAACATGTCTATCAGCAGGTGATCAAATCTGAATGAGTCTCATTGCGAGCATTTAGCACTGGGCAGAGGTCCAGCGCGGTATCACTGCGAACACATTGCAATGACAGGGTTAAAGATATGAAAAAAGTTTCATAATACCGTTACTATGAAAGTAATGAATTATGAAAGAGGAAGATGTAAGCAGGCTCAAATGCATGAATGAGGATGGTTTGACGGATGTGTGGTGTATTTTTTGATTGTATGCATGGGGGTATTATAATATGGAATGTTGAATTGAGAGATAGGAAGGAGCTGTAATGTATTTGTCTCATGATGAGAAGGTAAAACCTACATGGTTAGACATGTGAAAGCAGGGGTGACAATGATGAAAATTGAAGCTAGAGTTGCCAGTAATTGACAAAAAAGACATTGGATGATACGAGTTTAAACACAGAAACTGCTAAAGATTGAATAGCATGGAAAGCTATCACTTGATAGATAGGATGAAAAAGATATATAGATAGCCTTCAATGATCTTTATCTCCATCATAATGATGATTATTGGAGAACACTAGCATAGTATCCAAGAACCAGCAAGTTTTTCTTAGTATTTTATTTCTATAGATTGATTGGAAGACTCCAAGAGGTGTACAGTACCAAAAGGCAGAGGTGAAGAAGAAAAAGTTTCGATTCACCATGAACAGGCCATGGACACGGGAGTTTCAAATTCAGAACCAACCTGGAATGATGAGGAAGAAGGTGTTTTTGGAACCTGTGCTGGAGTGGTCCTTTTTTAAGTAAGTGAGCCTATGGTGCTGTAGAGTGACAGCTTCAACCATGAATGTGTTTTGTAAGAGAAGTTTTATGTTAATACACCATTATGCATCTTTCATGTTACAGGTATTTGTTATCTTTTCCTCAAATAAACAGGGTTGAGACAAAAAAATTAGAACATAAGAAACATAAGAAAATAAGGAAGCTACAAGAGGCTGTGAGACCTACATGAGGTAGTTCCTGTTAATTAACTCTACCTACATCTACCCCTCTTCCCCATCTATAAATTTATCCAGGCTCTTTTTAAAGATCCCTATTGACTCCGCATTGACCACCTGACGATTGAGTCCATTCCAATCATTCACCACCCTACGGTACCCTCCCAAGTTTCACGTTATGCGAGTTTCGCGATCCTCGAGTTTCACGCTGAGTCCTAAATTCTTACCATCCCGACTTTCGTGCATTATCTCCCCGAGTTTCGCGCTGCTTCGTACACTTTTTTTTTTTTTTTTTTTTTTTTTTTTTGTGTGTGTGTGTGTGTGCCTATAGTGCCGTTTAGCAGTGACCTGCAGGGGCGGGATGGTAGGCCCTGTACTCGAGGGCTGTAATGGTTGGCCCTCGCCCGTGGTGGCGCAAGCAGGATTTTTATAAGAAAGAGTTAATGGGCTGCATTAGTAGAAGCGAAATTGGATTAGCTTTCCATTGATATATTTCGTTTTCTGATAAATTAATTAGCACCATGCATAAATTAGCGTTGACTAAATAAATATCATCATCAATCGGGGTATAAGCAAGCGCGCCACCCTCAGTACTCACTGATTGTGTAAGCGACTGGGCGATGCTCTCTCCGACGGCCTGCGCTACTGCACACCACAGTCACCGTTCCTCTCACGCACACAGTAGTAGCTACAGCTCATTATTATTACTACGTTTGCAGTGCTTAAGCTGTGTATTAAACTGCAGTGCGAATTGACTAGTCTTTAAGAATTGTAGACATGGGTAGAGTGATTGAATATACTTTTGAAGCTCACAAGGTAGTGGTATATATCACTGGCGTAATAAGCCTGGAGGATCGCCACCAAGCAGAGTCGTGATGTCCTTCCATTTGTTGCGCGGTATGTTATATGGATCTATATTCTCTATTTCCTTACATTTTTCAATGTAACGAGGAATAGATCTAGAGTCCAACATCCGGAGGACATAGTCTGACAGATGAACACCATCAAACACTTTCCCAGCCCTCAAAAAAGAGATTAGTAAGCGTGAGTGTGCCGTGTTTACAGGGGAGGTAATGCCCTTTGTTTACATCACCGCACGGCCACTGTCGTCTGTCGGCCAGCCGCCAGCCATGTGCTCGGCGCGGACCACTCGGCCACCGCCTCTCCCCTGATCCAAAAGTGTCTTTCTGTTGGTCTGTTTCCATTTTCTTTGGCGTATCGTATAACTTTTAGCTTGTATGTGATAGTATTAGTAAATTGTTTTGATGAATTCGCCATGGGGGATAATTTCCTGGACTGAAAAGAGCTTGTGATACGTGTGACAGCCTGGTGGTAAATGATACATCAACACTAGCAGACGATAGATGGCGCTGTTGGCGGCAATCGCGGGAATCTGCCGCCAAAAGGGGGAATGTAAACATAGCAGCGTGAGGACAGATTACGTAGTTGATTTGAATGTCTTATGGTACAATAAACCCTTCATGCTCGCGGGGGTTAGGGAACAGAGACACCCGCGAGTATCGTAAATCCGCGAGCATGACATTAGTTACCCCTCCCGCCCCGAAAATAGGCTTACGGTATAAAGAAAATGGATTTTGTTGCTTGAATGATAATGATAATGATAATGAAACAGTTGGGCTGTTTCCTTAAAACCCGAGCCCCTGTCCACCCAGCAGTGAATGGGTACCGGGTGTTAGCCGGGGGTTTTTAACCCGCCTCCCGGGGTGCTGGCTTCGGCCAACACTATAAGCACTGGTAGCAGACAGCTCTCTAGGGGTAGTATGAGAGAGAGCTGTCTGGTTACAGTGGAGATCCATCTCAGCTGCGTCGATAACTGACAAAATTCTTCAAACATCAAACATCAAAGATCACATCAGGGAGTGCCGATAAAAAAGGCCAGACTACCAACAACTGAACTGAACACTGTCATCATCAGCAACAACCCATAACAGCTGAGGCCGCGACACATGTGTAGCCGCTGCCAGGGTTACATCACAACACTATTCCTCCCCGCCACCACCACCACCATGGATATACCTATGGCTGAGCCCAGAAGGAGGAGGAAGTGGACGCTGAACCCCCGTGGATCGCTGTGGGCCAACGGTGAGGGTTGTGTTAGGGTGTGTTGTGTTGGGGTGGCTGGCGTAAAGCCAGCCCTCTCGCACCACGGCCAGATTGTCCACCACACCAGCTTGCTCCAGTGCTCCTCCCTGTGTTTTAGGGAGATTGGGTTGGCACTGCTTAAATGTTCACTATTGTGTCTGGTCTGGTGGTGGCTTGAGGAAGTTGAGGTGTGCACGCAGCGCTCAGCCCACCAGTGTGTGGCTACCGTAGTCCGTAGATAACACTAGTCGCCAGTCACTCGCCACTGCACCTATGTCGCCAGGCGCCATATATTGCAAATTTTAGCATCACTACAGACTTTTATGTGCCACTGAAGAGGCATGCACAGTAGTTTTTATGAAAAATACTTTTCGTATTTTAAAATTATATTTAATTACCTGTATTTATTATTATTTATCCCAAGGGTTGAAAACCCGCGAGTAATCAAATCCGCGAGCCTGAAACCCGCGAGCATGAAGGGTTTATTGTATTTGAAATACTTGTAACAGGTAAATACTGAGGTTCTGAGTACTGAGGAAGTACTACAACATTCATCTTGGAAGACCATTAGTATTTTTCAGGGTATTTTTTTGGGGAAAACGTGAGTCTTATAAGCCGTAAAATATGGTACTACGCCTCGCACCGGACTAAATAAGCATTTTTACAGTGTTTTCAATACCCGAGTTTCGCGATCCTCGAGTTTAGCGCTATGCCTTGTGAAAAAAGCAAGCGCGAAACTCGGGAGGGTACTGTATTTGTGAACCAGTTTCTCCCTATTTCCTTTTTAAATCTACTATTTTCCAGCTTGAATCCGTTACTTCTTGTTCTACCCTGCTTACTAGCCGTAAGAACTTTTCTTAACATCGCCTTTATTGTATCCCTTTAACCACTTAAAAACTTCTATCAGATCGCCCCTTACTCTATACTTCTCGAGTAAGTGTAAATTTAATAGCTTCAATCTCTTCTTATAACTAAAATTACCCATCCCATGAATCATTTTGGTCATCCTTCTCTGCACTGATTCTAAGAAGGCTATATCCATCCTGTAATAAGGAGACCAAAACTGAATCGCATAGTCTAGGTGAGGTCTGACTAGTGCCAAATAAAGCTTTAGAATAACCTCAGCACTTCTACTTATAACACTACTGGTAATGAATCCTAACACCCTGTTAGCTCGATTTCTAGCCTCAATACATTGATTCCTAGGACGGAGGTCTGCGGCTACCCGCACTCCCAGATCTTTCTCACCTACTGATCTTTTCAGTGATGCATTGCGTATAGTGTACCTAATACCAGGATTTTTTCTACCAACATTCATTATGCTCTGCACTTATCTATATTAAATTCCATCTGCCATCTATCTACCCACTCATTTAATTTATCTAAGTCTCCTTGCAATATGTTTACATCAGACTGTGATCTAATAAGCCTACCTACCTTAGTATCATCCGCAAACTTGCTGATATCACTACCAATCCCAGTATCTAAGTCGTTGATGTAAATATAAATAATAAATAGTAATGGACCCAAAACAGACCCTTGTGGAACTCCACTTGTTACCTGCCCCCATTCAGATATAGAACCATTAATTGTAACCTTCTGTTGCCTATTACTTAGCCAAGATCTAAACCAACGAAGAACCTTCCCATCTATTCCATGAGCCTTAACCTTATTTAAGAGTCTACCGTGTGGCACCTTATCGAATGCCTTACTGAAGTCCAGGTATACCACATCATAATCCTCATCATTATCTGCTGTTTCATAAACTTTCCTATAAAAACTCAATAAATTTGTGAGACATGATTTATCTTTGGTGAACCCATGTTGTGAATCATTTACCAAACTATGCTTTTCTAGATGCTCTCTAATGTTTTTTGCAATACAGCTAAGTATTAATTATCCGACCTAGGGGGGACTGAAGGTAGGTCGGATAATTGGAATAGTCGGATGTTCGGATGTACATAATTTAATAAATATAATATTTTTCTTTTTACATGTCATTGTATGGTCGACGCTGTTTGGATCTCCACATACACAGGTTTTGGGTAGCCCCTCCACTGGCCAGCCATACCTCAGAGCAACGGCATCTATGAATTCTTGTTTGTTGAGGCTGAAGCCTTTAGCTCTGATAGGCAAGCATGTTAGCCAGTTGGACGCTCCCGTTTCCTGTGCAATGTGAATTTTCTTCACGGTTTCGATTGGCATGACGTCTTTTAGGTGTTGCAATCTTTCCACTTGTGCATTCTGTCTGTTTCTAGACATGGTTTTCTTTAGCTCCAAGACCGCATTCTGGTCTGTTTCTCCCTTTGCGTCTTGAGCTATGATTTTTTCGGTGAGGGACCTGGTGAGGTGGATGGAGTCTCGGTTTTCTTCCTCAGCCATTTTTTCAGGGGACGTGATCCCCATCCCACCCAGTCTTGGTGGAAGTGACAGCAGCTCCCTCACGTCATTTCCTATGATGAAATTAGTTTTTAACAGTGCTGGTAGGAAGGTTTTCCTGATGGATTCTTCCAAAGGTCTGAGGAGACGGCTGATGCCTGGGATGGTGCGCTTGACGAAGCTCCATCGATGTTGTAGGCCATGTGTGAATGCTGAGTAAGCTGCGTGTGGTTCTATCTTGGCTATGTCGGACAAGACGCCCACCTCTTTCACCCACTCTGATACTTTCTCCTCCACATATTTCTGCTTGAACTCCGGTGTTCCAACCACAGCTCCCAAATGCTGCTGCCCGTCCTTTGTCACAGTGACTCCGCTGTCCCTGAAAAGTCGCATTCCAATTTCATAATGTTCGGGTTTTACGATGAGGATGGACTTGGTGGCGTTGGGTGTGTATCATATAGTAGGGCCGTTCTTCTTCACAAAGTCCCACCACTTCCTTAGTTCTGAGATTGTCCCGGCCCCTGTTAGGTCGTCCGCATATGCCACTTGCTTCACCTGTGTCTTTTCATATGAAATCTCCTCTTGAAGCACTGATAGGCCAATGGCGTACATTGCCATGGCTACTGGGTCACCTTGTGTTGTTCCCTCCCTTGATTTCAAAATTTTAACAATGCAATTTTTTCTATTATCTCTTATGAACATGTCTGAGGGTTCTCTGTATGTGTTTTCCACATATGTCGCGAGTGGGGGACACTTCATTCGAATGTTGTGGAGCATTGTCGTTCTGTTTATTGTGTTGAAGGCATTTTTTGCGTCCACTAATAATACCGCTTCAACATCTTCCTGACCAAAGATCGTCCTCATGGCGTGGATGGCCGCTTCCCCACCTGCCTGCTGTCCAGCACACACCTGTAGGTTCCCTGCTGCTCTTCTTACATCCTCCTTCATCACCACCATGATGCATTTCCCTATAATCCGGCGGAGGACTTCCCCAACGCCGATAGGCCTGCACCCTGGCTTCTTGTCAAGGGGGATAAGGCGGCAAGCAGTCAGGGCGCCAACATGTCGGCATTTGGTGGCGGCAAGTTTTCTCGCTAGTGTTGCTAGGACGCTGCACAAGTCACCAGCGGCACTGCCCCATTGAGTGCTGCTCAGCAGGCGATGCCACCCTCTTGCATCCATGCCTGAGGGACCCCCGCTGCCTTTTGTCTGGAGAGCTTTTTTCCACACCAGCTCTCCTGTAATCATCTCATAAATGACACTGTTTGAGATTTGAGGAGGTCCCTGCTGTCTTAGTTCCTCCAAATTGCTGGGTTGAGGATGTTTTTCCTCCAGCAATTTGATAGTTTCCTCGGTGAGTGGCAACACACCGCCGTTCTGATCTTCATCCAGAGACCGGAGTGCAGATGAAACGTTGCCTTGTCTCATCTTATCCGCAAAGCCACGTGCCTTATCATCGTTGTTTTTTTTTGGGGGGGGAAGTCTTGGCAGTCTTTTCTGTAAGACTCGCTTCCTCAAGGAGCTCCTCGAGTTTATTTTTTTCCCAAAGTTCAACTCTTCTTGTGAGGGCTTTCACATTGTTGTTTGTCTTGGCCTTTTGATGCGTCTTCTGGAGGAAGAGTTTAGGAAGAAGGAAGAGGACTTTCAGTGCATATGGTGCAAAGGGCGTGTCTAAGTTGTATTCGTTTATAAGGCAGACCATTACTTTGATTAGTTTGGTCATGGCTGTACATTTTGGTGGCTCAAAATTATTATTGGCAGACCACCCCATTATCTCAAGGTATGTGTTATCTACCCATCTTTTTGTTTCTTCTTCCGTTTGACCTTTCCAGAAGATGTTCCCTCCCTCATTTTCCTCCACATCAATGTTCGGTTGGGGTACATCATGTGGCGGTGGTGGCGTGCGCGGTGACGATACCGGTGTTAGTGCTATCGGGCTTTCTGGCATTTCATTGTCCCTCTGTCTTCCATCTTGTTGATCTTCTTCCTGGAGCTCCAGGTTGTCGCCCGCCTCTTCTTCCCTCTCCCTGCCCTGTTCCCGTCTGCTGGGGTTTTGACACTCATTTCCGTTATTACAGTTGACACACCTTCTATTTAGCCTACCACATTTACAATTAAGACATTTGTGTTCCCGCCTCGTACATACACAACATCGTCTTGGAGTTTGAGAGCTTGACATTTTATAATATGCTCCATGTTTTTCATTTTATTATTAACATTATGCTAAGTCGAGAGAGAGAGAGAGAGAGAGAGAGAGAGAGAGAGAGAGAGAGAGAGAGAGAGAGAGAGAGAGAGAGAGAGAGAGAGAGAAAAAAAAAAGGATGGAGAAGGGGAGAGGGGCAGGGTACGGAAAGGAAATGACATTTGAGGAAGTAGAAAGGGCGGGAAAGGGAGAGGGGGAGAGGGGAAGGAAGAAGGAGGGGAGAGGAGGGGAGAGGGAGATAGATAAAGAGAGAGAGACAGAGAGATAGAAAGAAAGAGCAATGGTTATTTATAGAAACACGTATATCCAATTTTGGAAGTTACACAAATATTAGTTGATACAATGATATCATCAACATCAATACCATCAGCAATAACGGCGTGGTGACGTGCCGCAGTGCTTGTCACTTGTCAGACAGGGAGGCAGGGTCAGCAATAATGGCGTGGTGATGTGCCGCAGTGCTTGTCACTTGTCAGACAGGGAGGCAGGGTCAGCAATAATGGCGTGGTGACGTGCCGCACTGCTTGTCACTTGTCAGACAGGGAGGCAGGGTCAGCAATAATGGCGTGGTGATGTGCCGCAGTGCTTGTCACTTGTCAGACAGGGAGGCAGGGTCAGCAATAATGGCGTGGTGATGTGCCGCAGTGCTTGTCACTTGTCAGACAGGGAGGCAGGGTCAGCAATAATGGCGTGGTGATGTGCCGCAGTGCTTGTCACTTGTCAGACAGGGAGGCAGGGTCAGCAATAATGGCATGGTGACGTGCCGCAGTGCTTGTCACTTGTCAGACAGGGAGGGGGAGGGAGTACTGTCTTTGCAAACGGGAGGCTGGCTGGTGTTATTTCACCCAGAGTTGAGTTCTCTCTGCAGATCCTCCAGGAAGCTGGGACAGTACCAAAGTGAGAGAAAGGGAGGAAAAAATGGAAAAAAGAACAGCGATGGCAGAGAAATCAAAAGTGGTGGGTGGGTGGATGTGTAGGTGGGGCACTTGGGGTCACTGTATCGGTGTTGATAGGTGACTATCGGGGCATCAGCAATAACGGCGTGGTGACGTGCCGCAGTGCTTGTCACTTGTCAGACAGGGAGGCAGGATCAGCAATAATGGCGTGGTGACGTGCCGCAGTGCTTGTCACTTGTCAGACAGGGAGGCAGGGTCAGCAATAATGGCGTGGTGACGTGCCGCAGTGCTTGTCACTTGTCAGACAGGGAGGCAGGGTGTTCAAATCAAGAGGAAGCAGACACGCGGATATTCCTCCATGCTCATGATGCTGTTAGCGAAGGCGCCAAAAAACTCGTCATATCATCTCCAGACACCGATGTGGCAGTTCTCGGCATGCACTATTATCCAACACTGAAGGTGCAAATGTGGATGAAGACAGGTGTCCGAGAGAAGAAACGATATATTCCACTGCATCAAATTTCGGAATTGCTTGGAAATGATTTGTGTGAGCTGTTACCGGCATTCCATGCGATCACTGGATGTGACAGTACAAGTGCGATGTTAAGTATGGGCAAACTGAAACCTTGGACTATCGTAAAGGAACACACCGCACTCCTGCGTGGACTTAGACTACTTGGAACTTCTACAACCACACCTAAAGAAGTGTGCGATGCAGTGCAACAATTTGTTTGTGTTCTGTACGTTCCGAAAGAGAAATGTTGCGACGTTGATGAAGCACGACACACGCTATTCACACAGACCCAAGCATGAAGCGAGAATTTGCCTCCGACATCCGACTCTCTTCATCACCATGTCAATCGAGCGAACTACCAGACATACATCTGGAAACATGCCTTGGAGGCCGAGCCATCTGTCCCACTACCCACGAGTCATGGCTGGGAAATAAACAAAGATAGACTAAGACCAATCCTCATGACAGCAGGCCGCACCATCAAATACACTGAACATGGTGACCTGTCGCTGTGTATCATCAAAATGCAGCAAGAAATGTGGATGCCATAAGCACAAATTGGCATGCACTTAGGCTTGTCGATGCGGAGGCGGTGTGGGATGCCTCAATCCACTGAAGACCACAGCGTTGGAAGAAGATGACGATGAATCAGATTCAGATGGAGAATAATTAGATTACTATTACTCGTGCCGGTGTTGTTGATTCTTAATTGAAAATCATGATTGTTTTGTTATGGTATATTGTAGATATTATTGTAATTATTATTATTTGCAACGTATATAAATATGACAAAACATGTAAAAATTATCATTATCAGTAATACTTCGTCTAAACTGCTTAAATCTATGGGCAATAAGGACTCAGTTCAGTCAGTTGTTGTCTTCCATTACCATAGCAACACATGGGTATAATATAAAAATATTGTTGCGTAGAGTTTGCAGGTTATGTATACTCATAGGTGGTCATTTTCAGTTCAAATATATAATCATCATGCATAGTGGTCGGGAAATATATATGGAAAATCATAATTGTTTTGGGGATATGTTATTTTGTACCATTTCCATAGCAACTGTTGGTATGCAAATTGAATTTTATATATTTGTCCAATGTAGTATGTCACCTGGTTATCTATACACGATAACACTTTTTCTTTGTCTGCCTTATTCTATATGTTATTTATATATCAATATATGAACATGTTGGTCTGAAATATGTAATGTGGTTGTCATGGTAACCAAAAAATAAAAAAATGGGGGAATAATAGACGATGATTTTGATATGTTAAACTGACCAGTATGTTGACCAAAACTGACCAGTTATTGTCATTTATGTTGAAAGTTGTCGGCGAAACCGAAGTCATTTTTCCGCCTTTTTTTTAGGTTTTTGCCGTTCCATGACTAAACTTATACCAATTACTGCATTAATAGTTCTTATTACAATAGGCCATGTTATTCTTGTCACGTGGGCACCAAAATTAAATTTGTAACTACATTATTTGTGATTTTATGGACATTTTGGTAATTTCGAGAAAGTCAAATATTTCGCGATCGACGATGGCCGCCATACGAACCCCATGGGACATTAGTTGACAGTGTTAACATTGATTTTTGTTTTCTAGACATATTTGTACATCTAAAAATGTAGGTCTCATTAGATTGTCCATGGGGTGCACGTGGGGTCCACTGGACTAGACTAAACATGTTGGTCTGAAATATGTAATGTGGTTGTCATGGTAACCAAAAAATCACCATGAAGCTACACGATTTCGAAATTTTCATTGCCAGATTTGAAAAGTAGACAATATTTCCTTTCAGATGGTATATTATGAAGCTGTTACCGCATGGGTACCACAAACATTTTTTTTTCAGCCCTTGGCCCCCGGACTAAAAACAAACACTTAAAGTAAAGTAAGTTTTACACAAAAGTAAAGAAGTACAGCTTCCCTCATAGAAATGTAGAAGCTTGGAATGGACTAAATGAGGAGGTGATAACGGCAAATAATGTGCACCAATTGAAAGAAAGACTGGATATATGTAGATACGGAGACTGGACCACACGAGTGTAGCTCAGGCCCTGTAAAACACAACTATAGTCCATTTCTCCCGCTAGACACTCATCACTCTGCCTCCTTAAAAAAACATTTATATATCTCCACATAGCTCACCTATTACACAATATAGGAACATGTGGATTACATCATTGGATTAAGCAGCAATTGTACATCTATAACACTGTTTTCAAAACTTGATAGGATAAAAAACTAAGTAGGCTAATTGCGAAGAGTATAAGTCAGAGAATAAAATGGTAAGGTTTATAACACTTTTTACTCATAATCGATATTTACAGCAATTATGAAATCAAGTGTAGACTAAAACATGTGTTCTCATACATAAACTTCTCCTGAATACGATGGTACTTTCAGTTTTTACATGAAAAGCGATATAGAAGAGAAAAGGAAGGATATGTTTGAATATGTTGCATGGATGACGGCCAGTGCGCGGGATGTAAGGAGGTAGGGAGGGAGGGCACACCACCTGCTTCCCTCCCTCCCTTCTTACCTCCTGCGCACCAGTTGTTGATGCAACATATTCAAACATATCCTTCCTTTTCTATTTTATATCGCTATTCATGTAAAAATTGAAAGTACCATCGTATTCAGGAGAAGCTTATGTACACGAATACATGTTTCATTCTACACTTTATTTCATAACTGCTGTAAATATCGAGTATGAATAAAAAGTGTTATAAACTTTGCCATTTTATTCTCTGACTTATGCTCTTCGTAATTAGCTTACTTAGTTTTTCACCCTATCAAGTTTTGAAAGGTGTATTATAGATGTACAATGACTGCTTAATCCAATGATGTAAACCACATGTTCCTATCTTGTGTAATAGGTAAGCTATGTGGAGATATATAAATGTTTTCTGAAGGAGGCGGAGTGATGAGACTGTCTAGCAGGCTTACCAACCCTTCCGCGCTGTACGGGAGGATGAGAGCCGATTTTCTCAAATGAATGGACTATAGGTAAATATAACTTGGTAATACACACACAAGTCTGTTCACGATGGGAGTCCTTCGTTCAATGCCGGTGCCAGCGGGGCAGCTGGATCCCAGCAGCGTGGCAGCCTTGGGCGTGGCTGTGGCTGTGACGTGGTGCCCGCGGTGGTGTCCACCAGGCGGGGTGTGGCTCTGTGATGATGTGGCAAGGACCAGGGTGGCATGACACGTCATTATCATCACGGAATAAATTACCTTCAAATATGAGTATATTATTAGTAGAAAAAGGTACATGCATGAAATAAACATATAAATCCTACCTTACCTATAATGCCAACAGTGCTGTGATTGGCTGCTCAATCCCTGTACTATTCCCACCAAATCCCGCCACCCCAGTCGAGTGTGCAGCCACTGCAAACTCTGTCAGAGTTAAGTGATAGTAGAGTGGAAACCTTTTGTGATACAATAATGGCAGATTTATCTCGACCTCGTCCTCCCAGCATTGGCAAGCGCAATGCTGCTGCACCTGCATGAGAAGTTAAGAAAAAGAAGAACTTGACCTATGCTCAGAAATTAGAAATTGTCCAGTTGATCAACATGGGTGAAACGAACCTTGACTTTGAGGACTTCCCTAGTGCTACAGATCCACCTAAACCCATCATCATCCCCTAAATGGTAAAAAATAGCTATGAAATATATGTTCTTTTTATGATTCCTGATTTAATGTAACATTTCTTTTCTTTTTATATGTTGGAAAAACAGGGTAAGAATGTGAAACTGTGGTATAATATGTGGTCATCTTGGGGATCTTGGTACCAGTTTGAATTATTACTTAAAGTTCTATTGTTCAGCTATCGCAATTTTGGCCATGTGTAGCTATAGCAGTACCAATTAGGCATGATAGCCAAGGGTTGAGTGTATATGAGAATGCTCCGGGGAACGTATCCACTCATATCAGACAAGTCGACAAAGGCCTAGTAGTTTTTTTTTTTTTTTTTTACATCACAAAGGACTGGCCAAGGTCACAAAAAAAAGAGGTAACACAAAGCCCGCTTAGTTGCCAGCCCCTATAAGAAGACAGTAAGAGAATAAAGAAAGGGGGGTGGGCCAATTTAGTTCGGGAGGTGTCTTGTCACTCTTCTCTTGAAAAGATTTAAGTCGTAGGAGGGTAGAAAAATAGAAACAGGAAGAGAGTTCCAGAGTTTACCAGTGAAAGGGATGAAAGAGTAAAGATACTGATTAACTCTTGCATTAGGAAGATGGACAGAATAAGGATGAGAATGAGTAGAAAGTCTTTTGCAGCGAGGCCACGGGAGGGGGGGAGGCATGCAGTTAGCAAGTTCAGAAGAGCAGTGAGCATGAAAATAATGGTAGAAGATAGCAAGAGAAGCAACATTGCAGTGGTGATTTAAAGATTGAGACATACTCCATACATGGGCGGATAAGGCCCTGAAGAGAGCAAGTAACTGGGAGGGAGAAAAAAAATGGATGCAGATGCCATAAGACACCTAACTTCTTAGAAGCTGTTTTAGCAAGAGATGAGATGTGAGATTTCTAGTTCAAATTTTGAGTAAAGGACAGTCCAAGAATGTTCATTGAAGAAGAAGGAGATAGTTGAGTGTCATTGAAGAAGAGGGGATAGTTATCTGGTAGGTTTTGTCGAGTAGATAGGTGAAGAAATGGGTTTTTGAGGCATTGAACAAAACAAGGTTTGCTTTGCCCCAATCAGAAATTATAGAAAGATCAGAAGTTAGGCGCTCGGTGGCATCTCTCTGTGAATCCCTTAGTTCCTGTTGAGTTGTACGTTAATAAACGACGTTGAAAAATGCAGGGTAGAATCATCAGCTTAAGAGTGGATAGGGCTTTGAGGTAGACTTAGATCATTAATGAATATTAGAAAGAGAGTGGGTGATAGGACAGAACCCTGAGGAACACCACTATTGATAGAGTTAGGAGAAGAACAATGTCCGTCTACAGTAGCTGCAATTGAACGGTTTGAAAGGAAACTTAAGATGAAGGTACAGAGAGATGGATAGATACCGAATGAGGATAGTTTGGAAGTGGAAGATTTGTGCCACACTCTTATCAAAAGCTTTTGATATGTCAAGGGCAACAGCAAAAGTTTAAACCCCTAAAGGAGGATGACCAAGATTCAGTTAGGAAAGCTAGAAGATCGCCAGTAGATCGCCATTTACGGAAACCGTACTCACGATCAGATAGAAGATTGTAAGCAGATAGATGCTTAAGAATCTTCTTATTAAGTATAGATTCAAAAGCTTTAGAAAGGCAGGAAGTCAAAGGTATAGGACGGTAGTTTGAAGGATTAGAACGGTCATCATTCTTAGGAACAGGTTGGATGTGAGCAAACTTCCAGCAAGAAGGAAAGGTGGAAGTAGATAGACAAAGATGGAAAGGTTTGACCAGGCAGGGTGCAAGCACAGAAGCACAGATTTTTAGAACAATAGGAGGGACTCCGTCAGGACCGTAAGCCTTCCGAGGATCTAGACCAGAAAGGGCAAAGAAAACATCATTACGAAGGATCTTAATGTCAGGCATAATATAGTCAGAGGGTGGAGGAGAAGGAGGAACAAGCCCTTCATCAACCAGAGTGGAATTTTCAGTATAGGTTTGAGCGAAGAGTTCAGCTTTAGAAGTAGATGAGACAGCTGTGGAGCCATATGGGTGAAGCATAGGAGGGAAAGATGAAGAAGAAAAATTGTTAGAGATGTTATTTGCTAGATGCCAGAAGTCACGAGAGGAATTCAATTCAGAAAGATTTTGACATTTGCTATGAATGAAGGAGTTTTTGGTAAGTTGAAGTAAAGATTTGGCATGATTACGGGGAGAAATATAAAGGGCATGAGTTTCAGGAGATGGATGGTTACGGTACCGTCTGTGAGCCACCTCTCTATCTTGGACAGCATGAGAACAAGTAGAGTTAAACCATGGTTGACGGGCTTTAGGATTAGAGAAAGTGTGTGGAATGTACCCCTCCATGCGAGAGACTATGACCTCAGTTATGCGCTTTGCACAAAGAGATTGGTCTCTGACATGGAAGCAGTAATCATTTTATGAAAAATCAAAGTAGTACTGCATTAGGTCCTCCCACTTAGCTGAGTTGAAATGCCAGAAAAACCTCCGCTCAGGTGGGTCCCGAGGCGGCACCGGAGCGATAGGACAGGTTACAGAAATAAGATTGTGATCGGAGGAACCCAACGGAGAGAATAGTTTCACAGAGTAAGCAGAAGGGTTAGTAGTTAGGAAAAGATCAAGAATGTTGGGCGTATCTCCAATGCTGTCAGGAATACGGGTAGGGTGCTGCACCAGCTGCTCTAGGTGAGCAAAAGGTCCCAAGTTCCAAGTCTCATCAAGGAGCAACTGTCAAATCCATCGTCGATTGGCCGAAGAAACCCGTATGCAGCATACCTGTTCTTTCGACTGCGACTAAAAGTGCGGCGGAGGAAACAGCAGGTGCCTGACTGAGGATCCGAACATCACAGAATATGGGATTTTCACCTAAGACCACAGGTGTCACTATAAAACTCCAGCCTGAGCCACGAACGGGCGAGGGCGACCAACATCCCGACCCTCCAGAATGTGCAGGGCCAACCACCTGAGCCCTCAAAAGAAAAAATAGCCTACAGGCACTATACACTCAACCTTCGGCTATCGTGCATTCGGCTATGGCATTTTACGGCTATCACGCATAACTAAATGTACTTCAACCCTCGGCTTTAGCGCATCACGCTATCGCATTTCACGACTATCACGTATCCTTTTTTTTCTTTTTTTTCTTCTTTTTTTTTTTACATTTCGGCTTATAGCATCTGTAGGCAGTAACTTCCAGGGCTGGGATGGTAGGCCCTAGAGGCCCACATGAGGGCTGTGATGGTTGGCTCTCCCCCGTGGTGGCGCAAGCAGGGTTTTTATATTGGCGCTTGTGATTAGAGGCTCATGATCCCCCTGTTTCCTTCTATGCATTCGCCGTCAAGTGTAGAGTTAATAGGCAGCATGTGGGTGTTCTTCGGCCACTCGATGATTGTCGAAAGATTGTAGCACCTGGCGGGATTCGAACTCTGTACACCGAGCTTGCCACTTGTAGACACTAACCACGAAGACAATGCGGTTGTTTTTGCCTTTCCTATCACCACAAGAGTCAGGCAGTGAGTGCCTGCAGCATTAGCACAACACATAACAGACACGCGCAACTTGCACAGCTTACGACCGGGCATAGATTTCTCCTCACTGGCCAGGATGAGACTCACAAACACCACACCATTAGTCATTAGCAAGGTACAAAAAATTAGTTATATATCAAAACCATCTATTTATTCAACTCTACACGCAACGAAGAGCATCAACACCTCATCAGGCGGTCGTATGTAATTGTATAACTAAAATTCTTCCCGGCTGCGGCCACACAGCAGACGCCTGACAGGGGCTGTTCCCGCGACGCGCCTTCCAACTCACCGCCGCCGCTCCTGCCGCTGCTTGTTGCATCCTTTCGAATGCACAAATTTACAATACTTACTACCCACGACTACCTATACCACTAACCAATATAATCATCCTTGAATGTATGAATTAATCAACACATTGGCTATATACTAATATGCAAAGTATGTACCGGCAATACTGATTCCACTAGTATTTAGTAATCCTACACGACAAATATGAGCATATAAGCATACACAAGTCCTTCGTGTGGCAGGTTCACCCGTAGCAGGGGAAGGAAGCGTGCATTACCCATCCCCTGCCCCCTTCCCCATGTCAAGGTTGACAGGCAGGCAAGCAGGCAGGGTGGCAGCTAGCAACAACTGTCCAAACAAAAACTAGTTGATATGCTTGGCCACTTCCACCATTCCTTGCCTTGCCCCTTCCTCCTGGTAATCTATTCCCATATATGAGTATTCTATAGCGAAAGACCACGCAAATAGGCATACACTAACAAAATTACGATAAACTATTATGATAGCTAAGCATGGACGGGAAATACATGAGACGTACAAGCTGTACGTACTCATTTTTATTTAAAAAAAAATTTTGGGGGGGGTTTACAGTATTTTTGGTGGATGACCTCTCCAGATGAAGGTCCGAATAATGTCGAGGTCTGAATACACAAGGTACTACTGTACTTTATACGAGGAATTGAGAATGAGGTCAAAAGTGCTCTTTTCCCATGTATTTTGATGTGTTAAGAATGATGTCACATTAAAGATCGTAGGAAATGCCTCATTTTGCCGTTATCCCCCCTTCTTAGTTTTTGGTGTTGTTTAGGGCTGCGAATATCCATTGAGGAACCATATGATCCCTGGTGATGTCCAATGATGTTATCACAGTCATGGTAGTTGATCATTCTTCTTCAGGAAAACACAGGTAAGGCGGATGACAAGTTATTGACAACATGTTGTCGTGAGGGGTGGACGCCCGCCGCCGACAGTAGGTGGCGCGAGTCATCCCCCCTCCTCGATAACAAACCTGGAGACCTTTCGGGAATGCAGGGTTTTGGGTGGGGAAAGTTGAAACTAGTTTTATGCGGGAAGCAGATTATATGGATGGCATAAAATATATCCGCTAAACACTCTATGGGATGACATAAGACCGAAAATTCATGAACATATATTACTGATAAAGTCTAAGGGTAAGCCAACCTATTCCTGGACAATTTCTAACCTAACCTAATTATGGCATTTCCAATGATTTTTTATGTAACCATCATTCTTTAACACATAAAAATGCATACAAAAAGAGCACTTCTAGCCTCATACTGAGTTACTGGTTGAAAGTACCAAAATACCGAAAAAAGCGACCGGTAAAATATGTGGTCATCTTGGAGATCCTGGCACCAATTAGAATTATTACCATTAGTTCTATTGTTCGGCTATCGCGATTTTGGCTATAGCGTGCCGATAGCGGCACCAATAAGGTATGATTGCCAAGGGTTGAGTGTAGGCTCCAATGTAAAATATATATATATATATAATATATATATATATATATATATATTATATATATATATATATATATATATATATTATATATATATATATTAATATATATATTATATATATATATATATATTATATATATAATATATATATACACAGTAGGTGCCAATAGCGCATAGGGGTAATTTTTCAAAGTCAATATTTTTTCACGTACTTTTGTGGTATTCTGCCTTGTACTTAGAAACTCGTGTGCAAAGTTTCAGGCTAATCGGTTGATATTTAGAGGTGGCGGATCGATCTTGAACATTTCCTCTTTTCGCCCTCAGGTCATGACCACGAGATAGCAAACTGAAGTTTGGCTTCTTGGCCATAGTGTTCCTACTATCACAGGAGCAAAACTTCCCAGCCGTGGAGACGTTTTACGACGATTTTTCAATGCACGCAAGGAAGAGAAGAAGACGGTGCAGCAGAGTGCAGCTGAGGCTGCAAAGGAGGTCCTCGACTTCTGGACACGAGCTAGGATCCCCACCATCGCAGAAACTAGCGTGAGGAGGAAGATTACTGGACTTTTCGACGAGTGGAAGATCCTGAGCAAAAGCAAGAATAACTCTGGAGTCACGCCTGCCGAAAAACAGAAGACCTTCCAAGAAAGTCTCCCAGACCTTTTGGACATCACCCACTCCGACGCCCTCACCCTGATGACCATTCCTGAAGACAAGGAATTCCTTCTTGCCCAGCGGGAGAAGGGGAGGCGGGGTTCGATGGCTGGTCTGGACAAGAAGCTGAAAGAATCGGTTTGCCGACGTGAAAGCTCTCTCTCACATAGCCGTCAACAGACGCCAAAAGGAGAAGAGATGGTGGAGCTGGAGTCGTCATCGTCTGAGTCATCAAGTCCAGCCAACGCTGCCAACACATCGACTTCTTCTTCCGACGCCGGGGTCGCTTCTCCACCAAAGCGATTGAGGACATGGGGCACGAAGTCCGTCCTATCCCCTGATCTCGTCGGAGCCCTTGACAGAACTGGGGTCAGTAGCCGCCAAGCCCTTCGAATTGTGGCGGCTACGGCAAGTAGCTTGGGTCACGATCCACAAGAGCTTGTGCTGAATCCCGAGTCCATTCGACAGGCAAGAGCGAAGTACAGGTCCACTTTGGCGAAGGACATCAAAGAGACTTTCAGTCCTCTTACCCCTCTTACCGTTCATTGGGACGGGTAGATCCTTCCTCAGGACGATGGCACTCGCGCCGAAAGACTCGCCATCCTCGTCACAGGAGAAGGAGTGGAGAAGCTCCTAGGAGTCCCGAAACTGCACTCTGGAACTGGTGATGCCGCCGCTACAGCTGTGTTAGAGGCTCTAGAAGACTGGGGGGTCCAGGAACGAGTCGTGGCGATGTGCTTCGACACAACCAGTGCCAACACTGGAGCCATCAATGGTGCATGCACCATCTTGCAACAGAAGATCGGCCGACCCCTCGTTTCACTTGCTTGCCGTCATCACGTCCACGAACTTGTCCTTGAGAAGGCCTTTTCTACGTGTTTGGGGTCATCTTCTGGTCCTGAGATCACCATCTTCTCTCGCTTCAAGGACTACTGGTCTTACATCAACCAGTCGGCAATAAACCCTCCCACCAACGAAGATCTGCCGGAGACTCTGGTCTCCAAGAGGGACGATCTCATTCAAGGTTTGAAACGTCTGCTTCAGACAAAGCAGCCCCGTGACGACTATAAGGAACTCGCTGAGCTGAGCATCCTTTTCCTCGGCAGCGCTCTTCCGAAGACCTCGATCCGTAGCCCCGGAGCGCTTCATCGAGCGCGTTGGATGGCGCGTATCATTTACGCTCTGAAGATGATCTTGTTTCGGGAGCAGCTGACTGGAGTCGTCACACCTCGAGAAATGTCAGCCCTCCAGCAGTTCTCATCGTTCGCAACCGAGATCTACGTCCTGCGATGGTTCGAATCGACGGTTCCATCCTACGCTCCCCGCAACGATCTTGGATTCGCTAAGGACATCCTTCAGTACCACGACGAAAGTATTCGGAAGGCCTGCTTCACCACTCTGAGCCGCCATTTCTGGTACTTGAGCGAAGATCTCATTGGCCTGTCACTGTTCGACTCACGTCTCCCTGTCTCCGACAAACAAGCATTGTACACAATGTACAGCCATTCTCTACGATGAAGGAGCCGAGGAACCCGCCAAGCGAATAAACCTCCCATCATCACAAGTTCCTGCGGCAAC
This sequence comes from Chionoecetes opilio, assembly GCA_016584305.1. NCBI lineage: Eukaryota > Metazoa > Arthropoda > Malacostraca > Decapoda > Majidae > Chionoecetes > Chionoecetes opilio. The sequence goes on from JACEEZ010023250.1 coordinate 89,805, forward strand.
ACTGCCCTCCTTCGCCACAAAAAAATTCCCTCCGCCTCTTCGAAGCTCTTGATATCAAGACCGACTTCCTGTCCGCCAACCTCGGAAGTGGCAGGAAGAGGAATCGTACGTCGAGGCCTGCCGCCGAATCGAGGACTTCGAGTCGTCAACGACACAGCCGAGCGAGGAGTGGCGCTCATCCAGTCCTTCAACCTCC
>JACEEZ010023250.1:95000-112500 GCA_016584305.1 Chionoecetes opilio
GGAGACATCTCTTATTGGGAATAGACGTTCTGAAAAAAGCATCGTTAACCTGGGACGCAGAAAATTATAGTGTAGATTGGGGTAGTACTAGGTATCATATTACATAAATTCATAAGACTTGTACTAGCACCCGGGCAGTAAAAAAATCAAAGTCCTGCAGTAATGATAACTGTGTGGTACAGATGCGAACACTTAGAGTTACCCAAACTATCACAGTCTCTATTTTCCTATACCCAGTCAATCAATCAATCATTGAGGGCATACGCCGGGGGGCACATCGCCTCTCCCACCCTACGACGCCACTCCCGGGGGTCACCACGCTCGAGTCCCCATACAGGCTCCTTTCCCATACCAAGCAGCTCTCGACAAGAAACATCAACTTGCCCCAGCCACGAGCCTTGTGGGCGCCCCCTTGGCCTCCTCCACTCCGGATTGTCTCTTACAGATACAACCCGATGGGAAGGATCGGTTTCAGGGTAGCATGCCACATGCCCATATAGCTGAAGTTGGCATTGATGGACTATGCAGGTAATAGGCCTCGATTCAGTGTCACGGTGCAATCGCTGATTTGACACGTAATCATCCCAGCGATACCCCATGATGCTGCGAAGAACCAAAGGCATCGATTCGTCTCTTCATGTCGCTATTTAGGGTCCATGTCTCACAACCATATAGTAAGACAGGGATGACAAGCGACTTGAAGATCCGGATCTTTGTCCTCCTGCACAGGTACCGACAATGCCAAATACTCCTGCTGAGCGAGTCCATAACACCGTGGGCTATGCCAATCCGCCGTAAGAATTCTTGACGTGACCCGCCGTCATTATGGACCACGCTACCAAGGTATGTAAAAGTTTCCAAGATCTCAATGTCCTCGCCACATGCATGAACAGACTGTACTGTTTCATCTAGTAAGCCTCCAAACACCTGGACCTTGGTCTTAAGCCAGGAGACCTGAAGTCCCAAAGGCTTTGCCTCCTCGTGCAGCGCCTCGAGAGCCATCACCAGGACCTCCAGCGACTCAGCAAAGATTACTGCATTATCGGCAAAAACAAGATCAGGGATCTCTGTGTTGCCGAGGGATGCTCCACAATCACTTTGATCTACAACTTTGCCCAATACCCAGTCACCCAGTTCATACAAGTGTTGAAAAGTGATGGGGCAAGGACGCACCCTTGCCTCACTCCTGTATTCACAGGAAAGAAGCTGGATACACCTCCCCCACACTTCACAGCACTCTCAGTTCTAGATTACAGACCAGTCAGTATACCCAGTGCCGGGTTAAAATTAAAGAATAGCCTGGTACTACGCTTTTTGTAGAGCCATTTCAGAGAGCTAGACAGTTATGTTTCCCCTATTGTGTGAGAGTCGATGAAGACCAACACATCATTTGGCCAGTGGAAAACCAGCAAGTACCCAAAAAAACCCAAACCGTAAAAGTGGGAATGTCTTTGCCAGACTATTGTAACATAGAAGTACCCGATGAGTGCTTGGCACATTCTATTCAACAGGTAAAGGAGTTACATAATGACTTACTAGCCCCTGCAGTAGAGCTATCTGATGTAACAGGCGGAGACAGAGCCTCTAAATTAAAACAGCTTCTAGATAGTCTTCAGTGGAACCAGTTAACCAGTCCACAAAAAACAGTACATGACAGAAACCATCATTAAACATAATGAGCTGTTAATCATGAATAAGGATGCGATGGGAAAAATATTAGGCCTGCCAGCTGAAATCGTGGTTAAGGATCCAGCCCTGTTCGAAGTACTCTGTCGTTATCCAGAACAGGCGAAAGAGCTGATAAGAGAAGATCATTATTCACTTGAGTGAGAAGGGTGTCATTGAACTATCTACAGCTGCGTGGTTAAGTCCGATTGTCTTAGTAAATAAACCTGATGGTACAAAATGTATGTGCTTGGATTATCATCGAGTAAATGAACACTTAGTAAGAGACATATACCCACTGCCAAGATTAGAAGAGTTAGTAGATGCGGCGGCAGGAAATAAATTCTATGTTACGTTAGATTTTAAAGATGCTTATCATCAAGTGGAACTTGCGAAAAGAAACAGGGTTTTAACTACATTTAATGAAGACATACCACTATACCGTTTCGCCCGCTTACCTTCCGGGATTTCGTCCTCACCAGCCTTGTTTTCTAGTCAAATTGCCAAAGTATTACCATTAGCTCCATTTAAGAAAAAAGGATAGGTCCATAACTACCTGGACGATGTAATAATATATGCTTAGGACTTGAACACCCTCGTGGCATGTTTAAATACATTGTTCTCATGTGTTACTGATGCAAGAGTTAAACTTAACATAACCAAGTGCCTTTTTGGGCAACATTCAGTCAAATATCTAGGTCATTTAGTGTCAGAAGTAGGTTGCCAACCAGATCTCAAGAATATAGAATCAGTGATAATAATGAAGTCCCCTAAGAACTTAAAAGAAGTAGGACTTTTCTTGAATTAACAGGCTATTATTGAAAATTTAGTCCCTCATATGCCCGATTAGCTTTGCCTCGAACTAATTTAGCGAGGAAAGAGGTAGAATTTATGTGGAGTGAGAGATGCCAAACTGCATTTGAGAACCTCAAAGAAATGATAGTTAATGCGCCAGTACTAATACACGGTAAACTTGGAGAGCCATACATCTTAAGGGGACTCTTGCAGCATTATTTAAAAAATTCACAAAAATAAACTGTAGCGATTTAATAGCTCAAACTTCGGGAGTTAATGCAACTTATGAATACCTTTGTTCACTATGCGTATGAATTCTTCACACAATTGCGTTAGGATGCCATGATGTAATAAAAAAAAATTTGCAATGAAACTTTGCAGAGGCCACAATATTCGCCCTAGAGATATGAAATTTTACGTGTGAATAGTTAAAATGTATACACACAACCCTTGTTTTCCCGGACCTTCATTTCCCAGATATCGGATTTGCCAGACAAAATCCGAGGTCCGGCGATATGTCAGAGTCCCGGACAAATGCCTGGTCCAGTCCGTAAATCGACAAAGTTGTCTGGCGGTTCGAGCATCTCCTGTCACCCCTGGTCAGTGTCCGCGCCTCCTGCTAGGTGGTGCATGCTCAGCGGTCGTATTGTTTACATTTGAGCACAAGACACTCACTGTTCACCTGCACTGCCTCCGTCAGTCCCCTGACCCCCACTGCCCCTGGTGCAGGAACGTATCTTGAGACTATTGAACACTTTCTGCTGCAGTGTCCGCGCTTCCACTCCCACCATGTAGTGCTACGCTCTCAACTCCTCACCCTGAACGTCGCCACCTTTGACCTGCTCACCCTGCTGGCGGTGGCTGGCCTCCCGTCAGGTGGCAGCATGCATTCTCTAAGCAGAGAGGAGTGGGGCAGGAGACTAGAGTAGAAAGACGGGGCCCTGTGTACGGTGTTAGGGCTGTATGGGGACAGAAAGGAAACTGAAAGTATTGTAAACCTCACCAAAGATTTCCTAACGCAGTGCTGGGAGATAAGAACACAAAAGAGACAATGAATTAGGATGATAATCAAAGGATTGAAAACTGATCAAAATGTCTTTCATAGGTGAAATAAACACGGGAAGAGTTAACAAGTTTTGTTAACGAAGGAGACAAAGTGTAAGGGGACCTATGAAGCGATACTAAGCGACAAAGGTCACAAGAAGAAGAAGAAGAAGCTCAGCGGTCGTATTGTTTACATTACACAGTGCACACTCATGGTTCACCTGCACCGCCTCTGTCAGTCCCCTGACCCCCACTGCCCCTGGAGCAGGAACGTATCTTGAGACTATTGAACACTTTCTGCTGCAGTGTCCGCGCTTCCACTCCCACCGTGTAGTGCTACACCCTCAACTCCTCACCCTGAACGTCGCCACCTGTGACCTGTGACCTGCCCACCCTGCTGGCGGCAGCTGGCGTCCACCCCTCCTGGCAACACGCTATCATCCGCCTCACCTGTGCCTTCCTGAGGAAGACAGGTCAACTACAGCGCCTGTGATAGCATCATAGGACATCACCAGGGCTCATAGTGTTCCCCAAGGGATCCTCGCTCCCTAAAAACAACAACAAAGTGACGTAAAAGTCCGCGGCAGGGTAGTTGATATTGGCGGTTGCCGGACAGTAAATAACAGAGTAGGATAAACATCCGGGGGTGGGTAATGGCCTCGAACTTTTGCGATTCCCGGACGTTTGCGGTTCCCGGACCAGTGCTCACCCCTATTAGTCCGGGAAAACAAGGTTTGTGTGTACAAATAAATTGGCATGGTGAGTTTAAAAAAAAATTCCCCAAACGCAATAAAAAAAATTGTTGCAGTGTTCTGACATCACAAATATCCCTACTGCAGAAATGGTCCTTTTACTCCTGCTCCTTCCCGGATATATTACATATTCAGACTTATTGCATCAGTCGTCCATTCCACTCTACAAAATAAACATTCTCCCCACAGTATAAGTAAATCCTGTCAAAATTTGATTTTATATGAATATCTGAATATAAAATTTTTTCTCAAAGTTTTCAGTTGATAGATGTCCCTTATGGTTGATCTAAAATGCATGATTTTCCCACATGTAACTTATGAGTACAATGTGAATAATCACAAGAAAAATCAACGACCTGCAATATATACAGTACCCTCCCGAGTTTCGCGCTATGCGAGTTTCGCGATCCTCGAGCGCGCTGAGTCCTAAATTCTTACCATCCCAACTTTCGCGCATTATCTCCCCGAGTTTAGCTCTGCTTCGTACAAGTTTTTTTTGTTTTTGTGTGTGTGTACAGGGAGGTCCCGAAGATACGAGCAGTTAGGTTCCACCTGGCATACTCGTAAAGCGAAATCTCGTATAACGAAACACATAACTAATGGTAAAATATAGGTTTGGTTCCAGGACCTTTTAATTTAATTTTATTTAAAAAACAAAACAAAACAAAAAACAGTGTTTTTCAAGCTAAAATAAACTATAACAAACACAACATACACACAGTGTCTATATTACCCACACTGTACTACCTATTCTGTAGAAAAAGCATTCTGAAAGAGAAAATAGCACACAAAATAACACAACTGCACATTAATTAAACATAAAACATGCATAACAAGCAAAAAAGACGTTGTAGTGTAGGGGACGCCGCGTGATACAAAAGAGGGTAGTGTAGAGGTCCTAAGATTGGGGCAGCGCACCTGGCTAATTACCCCTAAGGATCAGGCCGTGCCATATGCTTAATTACCCTTCAGGTCATTGACTGCGGTCCCAAGGTTGGAGCCGCACACCTGGCTAATTACCACTAAGGATCAGGCCGCGCCATATGCTTAATTACCCTTCACGTCACTGACTGCAGTCCCAAGGTTGGAGCCGCACACCTGGCTAATTACCACTAAATGTCAGGCCGCGCCATATGCTTAATTACCCTTCAGGTCACGGCTTGGTAGGGGTGACCTGACTGGGGTCAACCAAATCCCCCTTTGTCCAGACTGGGAGTGGTAGGGCGAGTATTTTGAACTTGATAATTTTACTCACCCCAGTTTGAATGTCGTAGCATTGGATTTTCGATCTCGTATATTGAAAATAGACCCTAATTTACACATCTCGTATCATCGGATTCTCGTATACCGAATGCTCGTATAACGGGACCTCCCTGTATTTACCTAGTTGTAACATACAGGAAAAGAGCTATGCTCGTACTGTCCCGTCCTTGATATTGTCCTTTTCAATTTCTTCTCATGACCTCTTGCACTTCTATCGTCCCACACAAACAGATCTTCTCTATCAATTTTTTCCAGACCCGTTGATGCTACACTGCTATAAAATCTCCCCTTTCTCTTCTTTTCTCAAGAGTTGGGAGTTCTAGTCTTGAAAGTCTTTCCTCATATGGTAAATCTCTCAGGCTTGGAGCCATGTGCTATGTGGGGCTCTATAACCTTACCTGAACATGGGCTGCACCCCTCCCCACTAGTGCGGAATATTAACCAAATAATGAAAGCAACTTATCTGAATGGAGTTTCAGTGTTGTGGGAGGCAGGTGTTAGGGTGACGAAGGGTGTATGTTTTGCTCATGTGGGGAAAGAAAGCCATATATCTCATTCTACCTGTTCCTCTATGAGTTCGTCTATCTGTCTAGCTGTACATATTATTGCAGGTTCATTTAAGCTCCCTATAAGGAATCCCGATCCCAAAAGTAATCACTTGCCTGCCAGCTGCAGGGTGTCATGGGCCACTTATCCCTGTCTATCCACATCTTCCTTATAAACTACAACTTATATATTCACAAACACAGTGAATACCTACCACATCACTTGAAGGAGGATTACTGGTCATCTTGCAGTAGTAGTAAGGGTAATGCAAGTTGGTGTAGTAGTAGGTACAGTAGATAACACTAAAGTCGCCAGGACAACGTTTTATTTTTATTTACAGACGTCTGGTGGCGTTAATAGTTACATTTCTACATGCATGATTTCAGTAAAGTTAGAAGAGGCTATCTGTATCTGTATGTGTCATTTTGTGTCTTCATCTTTGTCATAGTATGACACAGATGAACAAATTAACAAATTACAAAAACAAAACCGAGTGGCGACGTTGATAACGGGCTACACTAAGGTCGCCATCTAGTGTTTATTTACTGAGTGTCCTCCCGCCGTCGTCGTCGCCCGAAAAAAAACCGAGTAGTGAAATTTGAAACCGTATATACTTGCAGATACAAAGCATAAAACCGCTGAAACGGTAGATTATACAGTCATGATATAAACTACTGTGTATCATCTTCAGTGGCACATACAAATCAGTAGTGATGCTATAATTCGTAATATATGATGGCTGGCAACGTTAGGGCAGGTGGCGACTAAAGTGTTATCTACGGTAATACATATGAGCGGCTGCTTTACAGCTGTGTTTTGCTCTGTAGTCTGTGCGTTGTTGACGTCACAACATGGCTCCAGTCGTTTTAGAGCGCATACATTTTTCTCCACTTAAATTGGCTGTATCATCAAAAATACTGTTCAAATAGAAAAATCAACATCACTGCCCAACTATATGAGGCTTAAAGATTTCCAATCTATCGTTACCCCAAGTTGAGTAAATGGGTCCATTGATGATGAATTTGATGGGTATTACGAAGACAGAAGGTACCGGAGAGGCTTGTAAGGTTGGTAACAGCACTGTATGAGTTCTCGAGATCAAGAGTGAGAGTAGCTGGAGGAACATCAGATGCTTTTGAGATAGGAGTGGGGGTGCATCAAGGCTCAGTCCTCAGTCTTCTTTTGTTTGTGGTAGTGATAGCCACTCCACGAAGGAGTGCAGAACAGGAGATCCATGGGAGCTGCTATTTGCAGATTTAGTCTTGACACCTGAGATAAAGGAGGAAGTTAAGAGGAGATTTATAGATTGGAAACAAGCAATAAATAGAGAGAAGAGGTCTGAAGGTGAATATGGCCAAGACGAAGATGATGGTAACAGACAAGAAAATAGAGCAAAACATACAAATGGGAAGTTTCCCTTTCGAGTGTGCGGTACTAAAGTGGGAGTAAACTCTATTAGTTGCAAGGAATGTGACAAAAGTTGTGCCATCAAAGATGTTCGGGACTAGGACACCTGAATAAGGTGGTAGATTTCTGCTGTCCAGCTTGTGTAAGAAGAGTCAACGGAGGGGGACCGCCAGAAGAGGAAGAGGTAGAAACTATAGAAGTGAATGGTGATGTAATAGAAGAAGTAAAACAGTTCTGTTTTCTTGGTGACATGTTAGATATTGAGGGTGGGGTGGAGAGAGCAGTAAGAACACGAGTAGCAGCTACATGATCATGATGAAGTGGAGAGAGATAGCGGGACTGCTGATAAACAAGAGTATTCCACTGAAAAACAGAGGAAGAGTATTTGAACCATGTATAAGATCAGTATTGCTGTATGGTTCTGAGAAATGGGCTTTGACAAAGAAGTTGGAGGATGTGTTGGTTGGTTGTAATCGGTGAATGTTGAGGTATATGGCTGGGATCACATCACATGAAGAAATGAGGTGTCCAGTGAAGAGGTGGTAAGCTAGATGTGTATTGAAGTAGCTGAGTACAGTGCCGAGAGTAAAAAGATTGAGGTGTTTTGGGCACGTGAAGAGGAGAGAAGGTGATGAGGCATTGGGGAGAGCTGTTGGAGTGAAAGTGCTAGGTCGCCGTACACCGGGCAGGCCAAGAAAGACACAAGAGACAATGTGTTAAAGAGGAACTGGTAGCATTGGGCATTGAAGAAGGTGAGGCAATGGATAGAGATAGCTGGAAGCATATTATCTACCGTCTAGCCTCATAAAATATTTTTGGAAAATCTGACGTTAAACAAAAAGATAATGATCATGAATCATAATAACGATAATGATATTAGCAATGATGATGATAATGTTACTACTACCATCACTGCACATTTTCTTTTTTTCTTCTTCAGGGATTACCCGGGAATGATGGTGAAGAATGAGGCACCCCTGCTTGTTACCAATCAGGTAGCTCTCTTGGATCCTTCAGATAATAAACCAACTCAGGTAAGACTTTATAGAAGACAATAGAACATTGTTTGCTTCTTTATGTTTACATCTTCCTCTACTGTTTCTCAAAAAAAAAAAATATATATATATTTACCAACCATTCTTTCACGGTAACATATTTTTTCTTTTCTTTTTCTTTTTTCCCCATCATGAGTGACTGGATAAGGGGAAAAAATAACAACAAAAAGACCACTAGCTGCCAGACTGTATAAAGCAGAAAGTAAGAGGTTCCCCAAAATGGGGTGGATCAATGAAAGAGTGTAGAGTGTAAACACTTGTTACCTTATGCATTAGTAAGATGAATGCAGAATAAGGGTGAGAATGAGAAGAAAGTCTTGTGCAGCAAGGTCGCCTAAAGGGGAAAGCATACAGTTAGCAAGTTCAGAAGAGCTGTGAGTATGAAAGTAATGGTCAAAGATAACAAGAGAAGCAACAATGTAGCGTTGATTTAGAGATTGAAGACAGTCAGCTCGAGGAAGGGAGTTAACGAGACGAAAAGCTTTAGACTCCACCCTGTTTATGAAGGCTGTGTGAGTGGATCCCTCCCAAACATTTTTTGGTCGTTTATTTACGTTGGTGCCTGTAGTGCCTGTAGGCTTTTATCTTCCTCTCTTTGGCTTTTATCTTTCTTTCTTGAGGGCTCAGGTGGTTGGCCCTGCATATTCTGGAGGGCTGTGATGATTGGCCCTCGCCCGTATTGACGCAGGCTGGATTTTTACAGTTACACCTGATTTGAGAATCATGCTGCCTCCTGGTGCCCTCTTCCGCACTCTCAGTCGAAGTTGAGGTTGATGGGCAGCATTTTGACAATGGAAGAATCAGTTGCTCCTGGTGTAACTTGAACTTGGGACCTTATACTCACCACTACATGGTTCTAATAATCCGGCCACATCATTAAAGATTGCCGAAATAGATGCCCCCGGCGGGATTTGAACTCACGACCTCGAGCTCACCACTCCCAGAAGCTAACTTCTCGGCCAACGCCTCTCTTTGAGGGAGAAACATGAGATGCATACTCAATACATGGGTGGATAAGGCTCCTGTACAGAGTAAGCATCTAGTAGGGAAAAAAATATGTATGCATATGCCACAGGACACTGAACATCTAAATTTTCAATCCAAAGCTGGCTGTTGTGTATATGTACGCAAGGACATCACTTGCTCTCGTGCCCATGGTCTTGAATCTTCAGAATTTCCACCATCTGGCTTTGGCTTCAATGTCACTCTTACTAAATTTATCTGTGCTGTATATCTCTCACCTAACTACTCAACTATGTAAAGTTTTTCGACTATGACTTCCAAAGTGGAGCACATCTTAACTCATTTTCCTTTTGCTGAAGTCTCCATTCTTGGGGACTTCAATGTTCACAAACAGCTTTGGCTATCATCCTCTTTCACTGACCATCCTGGTGAACAACTTTGGAACTTTGCTATCCTTCATCATCTAGAGCAGTTGGTGCAGAACCCTACCTGTATTTCAGACTGCCTTGGAGACATGCCCAACATTCTTTACCTTTTCTTAACCTCTAACCCTTATGCTTACTCTGTAAAATTATTCTCTCTCTTGGGCTCTTCCCATCGTAATCCTATTTCCGTAACCTGTCCTATCGCTCCTGTGCTGCCTCGCGACCCAACAAAGCAGAGGTGCTTCTGGCATTTCAACTCAGCTGAGTGGGAGGACCTAAGGCGGTACTACTCTGATTTTCCATGGAATGATTGTTGCTTTCCTGTCAGAGATCCATCTTTTTGTGCAGAGCACATAACTGAGGTCATTGTGTTTGGCATTGGAGCATACATTCCACACACTTTTTCTAATCCTAAAGCCCGTAAACTTTGGTTTAACTCGGCTTGTTCTTGCGCAGTCAAAGATAGAGAGACGTCTCACAGATGGTACCATAGCCATCCATCTCCTGAAACTCGTACTATTTAAATTTCTGCCCTCAATCATGCCAAGTCTATTTTTCAATCTACCAAAAACTCCTTCATCAATAGGAAATGTTAAAATCTTTAAAACTTCAACTCCTCTCGTGACTTCTGGCACCTAGCCAAAAACATGTCAAACCATTTTATCTTCTTCATTTTTCATCTTTTCCTCCTATGATTCACCAAGATGTCTCCACAGCTGTCTCATCTATTTCTAAAGCTGAACTCTTTGGTTAAACCTTTACAGATATTTCAACTCTGGATGATGAAGGGCTTATTTCTCCTCCTCCACCCTCTGACTATATTATGCTTTTTATTAAGATTCTTCATAATGATGTTTTTTATACCCTCTCAGGTCTTGATCCTCAGAAGGTTTACAGTCCTGATGGAGTTCCTCCTATAATTCTCAAAAACTGTACTTGAGCCTTAAAACCGTAAGCAAAAACTGTACTGAGCCCAAAGATCTTTAGATTTTTACCAGATAATTTTCTATTTATTTATGAGTATAATGAATATAATATGTGAGACACTGTGCTCTACCAAAAAGTTTCAGTTATTTGCTTAGGATAGCTTTTGCAACATGAAATGAAAATAAGATCAAGGCAATCTGAGTTGAGGTTCAAATTCGTTATTATTTTTATTTTCATCAGCAGGAGTAAAACCCTAAGAAAAAGAGAACTTTGGCATGATGAAGCAGTCATATAGATTGTATATTGCCAATGCTTTAAGGTACTGAAATATAACCATCAATGGCTTTATAACTTTTGCTTATATTGTGTGACAAATTAAGGGTTCATTTTGAACTGTTGACAAAACTGTGTTAACTCTGCGTCTTGTCCATCTGATATTCTGTTCTTCACTTCTCCAGAAGGTCTTTTGGCGTCTCATTTATCTGTCGTACTCTTCATCTCCTCTGTTCTCTCTTCCAGTTTTCTCCGTATCTCTCTTGTCCTGCTCATGAAAAGGATGCAATCAGCATATGCCAAGTAACATCTAACCAAATTTCTTGTTTCTTACTATAATTTTGTGTTGGCCCCAGTCAGAGCTTATCTTATTTTTGTAAGAAAAAAAAAGGCTAATTGAGATCCGGGGCTATTCATAAAACATTCGGGGCTACAGCCCCCAATGCCCAGGCCTAACTACGCCTATGCTGAGCCCTACACCCTGCCTGGTCAAACTTTTCCGTCCTTGTCTAACTACTTCCACATTTATTTCTTGCTGGAAGTTAGCTCACATTCAACCTGTTCCTAAGAAGGGTGACCGTTCTAAGCCCTCAAACTACCATACTATAGCTTTGATTTCCTGCCTTTCTAAAGCTTATGAATCTATCCTTAATCAGAAGATTCTTAAGCATTTATCTACTCACAATTTTCTATCTGATCAACAGTACTGTTTCTGTAAAGGGCGATCTTCTGGCTTTCCTAACTAAATCTTTGTCATGCTCTTTTAGGTGTTCGGTACAGCTTTTGTTGTTCCCCTTGACATATCAAGAGCTTTTAATAGAGTCTGGCACAAATAATTAATTTCCGAACTACCTTCTTTCAGTTTCTATCCTCTCTGCACCTTCATCTCAAGTTTCCTTTCTAACCATTCTATTGCAGATGTTGTAGACGGATTTACTTCTCCTGAAGTCTAACAATTGTAGTGTTCCTCAGGGTTTTTTCCTATCACCTACTCTCTTTCTATTATTTATAAATGATCTAAGTTTAACTCAATGCCTTATCTACTCCCACGCTGATGACTCTACCCTGTACTTTTCAATGGTGTTAGTCCAACACTACAGGAATTAACTGATTCACAGAGGGATGCCGCAGAGCGCCTAACTTCTGATCTTTCATTAATTTCTGAATGGGGCAAAGCAAACCTTATTTTGTTCAATGCCTCAAATAACCAATCACTTCACCTATCTACTCAACATAACCTTTCAGACAACTATCCCCTCTTCTTCAATGACACTCAGCTGTCTCCCTCTTCAATAATGAACATTCTTGGGCTCTCCAATACTAAAATTCTCAACAGGAAATTTCACATCTCATGTCTTGCTAAATCAGCTTCTCAGAAGGTAGGTGTCCTGTGGCGTCTGCATCAATTTTTTTCTTCCTCACAACTACTTGCTCTGTATAGGGGCCTAATCTACCTATATATGAAGTATACCTCTCATATTTGGGGGGGATCCACTCATTCATACAGGTCTTTTATACAGGGTAGAGTCAAAAGCTTTTCGTCTCATCAACTCCCCTCCTCTTAACTGACTTTCTTCAATCTTTCAATCACCGCCGCAATGTTGCTTCTCTTTCTATCTTCTACCGTTAGTTTCATGCTCACTGCTCTTCTGAACTTGCTAACAGCAAGCCTCCCCCCTCCCATGGCCTCTCTTGTACAGGAGTATCTACTTACTCTCATCCTTATTCTGTCCATCTTCCTAATGCAAGAGTTAACCAGTATCTTCACTCCTTTATCCTTTTCACTGGTAAACTCTGGAACTCTTCCCGTTACTATGTTTCCATCTTCCTACGATATAAACTATTTATATGCCTATTTTTATTCATAATACATTTATGCCTATAGTCGGCCCAGCTTATCCTGGTCCCGCGGGTGGAGCGGGCCAAGTCCGCGGTGTTGTCGCATCACCCCACTACCCACGCTTGGTCACCACCCTCCTCACCTCATTCTCTCGGACTCGCTCTCAAAATAGTTTCTTTTTCTACTTTTCTTATTTTGACTTTTTTTCCACTGGGGTAAAAGTCTAGGAACGTTTTTTTTTAGAGGTTTCCCCCTAATCCTCTCATTGGTTTTTAATCTGAATCATCATCAGAGTCATCTAAACTTTCTATTATGTTAATGATGAACGATTCCACATATTGTTCCACTGCTGCATCCTGCTTTGCATCCTGTTCTTGAAGTTGTTCAGCGTGTTTCACAGCTTGTATCCAATTGTCTGGTGTTACACTACTCATGGTTTCTTTGGCCAACATTTTAAGATCAGCCATTTTGAAAATTTTCTTTTTGGCTATACACACAAACCTCGATTTCCCGGACCTCCATTTCCCGGATATCGGATTTGCCGGACAAAATCCGAGGTCCGGGGATATGTCAAGAGTCCCAGACATTTTTTTTTTTTTTTTTTTTTTTAAATTTTTTATACGTTGAAATGCCGAGTCCTGTTCGTAAATTGACAAAGTTGTCCGGCGGTCCAAGCATCTCCTGTCACCCCTGGTCAGTGTTCGGGCCTCCCGCCAGGTGGCAGCATGCTCAGCGGTCGTATTGTTTACATTTGGGCACACGACACTCACAGTTCACCTGCACAGCCTCCGTCAGTCCCCTGACTCCCACTGCCCCTGGTGCAGGAACTTCTCTGAGACTATTGAACACTTTCTGCTGCCTCCCGCCAGGTGGCAGCATCCTCAGCGGTCGTATTGTTTACATTTGGACACACGACACTCACAGTTCACCTGCACAGCCTCCGTTAGTCCCCTGACCCCCACTGCCCCTGGTGCAGGAACGTCTCTTGAGACTATTGAACACTTTCTGCGGCCTCCCGCCAGGTGGCAGCATGCTCAGCGATCGTATTGTTTACATTTAGGCACACGACACTCACGGTTCACCTGCACAGCCTCCGTTAGTCCCCTGACCCCCACTGCCCCTGGTGCAGGAACGTCTCTTGAGACTATTGAACACTTTCTGCCGCCTCCTGCCAGGTGGCAGCATGCTCAGCGGACGTAAAAGTACGCGGCGGGGTAGTTGATATTGGCGGTTGCCGGACAGTAAATTCTAGAGTAGGATAAACGTTCGGGGGTGGGTAATGGCATTTTTTTTTTTTTTTTAAAGGCCAATTCCTGGAAAGTTGCGATTCCCGGACTTTTGCGGTTCCCGGACCAGTGCTCCCCCCTATTAGTCCGGGAAAACGAGGTTTGTGTGTATATGTTTTCACTTGATCCCAAATCAGCTCAATAGGGTTGTACTGGCAGTGGTATGGGGGTAACCTTACAACTCTATGCCCTGCTTCTTCAGCAATTGTGTCAATCAGATATTTTTTGCTGTCTATGCAAATTTTTTTTGCCAGCTCTGCTTTTGACAAATCATTACTGGGCTGAGCTCCCTTCTTTATCAGCCATTCCTTTATATCTCCTTTTCTCCAAGAGGAGGTTGGTCATTTTTTGAGTAGCATGCTGTGGCATGCTGCATTGTCCATAACAATGACAGAGTTGGGTGGAATGTTCGTTAGTGACTGTTTTCTGAACCATTCTTCAAAAACAGTACCATTCATCTGGTTGTGGTAGTCTCCATCGTTTTTTGCTTGAAAAATCAGCACACAATTACGGACAAAACCATCTCGTGTTCCTGCGTGGAGAATGATTAAACGACTGCCTTTTCCAGTGGGCGGCTTTACTCCCGTGGATTGTTGAGATGCAGTGTCAGTCCAGCACCTTCCAACCGTGTAGTTTTGGTTAACCCAAGTTTCATCAAGATAAACAAAACTGTGGGATAACTGTTTAAGTTGCCGCATTTCTCGCAGACATCTTGTCCGAGCCGCAAGTACAGTAAACCCTCTCGTATTCGGGCTAATTGGGCCAAGGAGTGGTCCGAATAATGCAAGGATCCGAGTAATGCAGGGATAAAATAATAATTAAAAAAAAAAAAAAAAATTTAGGTGAATATAGAAAATTTCTAAGTCATGCATATCAATAAACAAGATAAATCATGTAAATAAATAAATCTACAGTAAAAATACACTATACAGTACTGTACAGGAGTAGTGTACAGTACTATCAGTCCTACGTCTGGCAGCGGCAGCCGGCAGCAGTATCATGATGGCGGAGATTTCCTCCTCCTTCTTGGTGTTGTCTGTAGGGCTGCGAGGACCCCTTGAGGAGCCCTACGATCCCAGGTGATATCCTATGATGCTACCACAGGCGTGGTATCTGACCTGTCTTCTTCAGGAAGGCACAGGTGAGGTGGATGACAGCGAGTTGTCCTGAGAGGTAGGCAGGGTGCCAGGCGGGGCAGGTCGCTCGCCAGCAGGGTGGACAGGGTTTTACATCTTATTACTAGTTATTATACATCGTAGTGATTATGGTGAGCTGTTATATACACGCGTCATTATTTAGGTCAATGTAGTACTGCGTGTCACCTTAAATAACCCTTATTTGTGTACACCCTTGTGTGTGTCACACAAGATGTTGAACAAGGCCTTGTTCAACACATCGATATCCTTACCAAGCATGTCGAGTGCAGCACAATTTGCGGCATTCATTTCAAACCTCTGCATTTCAGCATAGGACGAGCAGAATCCCATCTGGTACAAACTATCCACAAGAAACCTAGACCGATATAAGTGGTGCATTTGTACTGAAAGGCCTATTTGCAGAGGAGCAAAAACAGCTTGTGGTCGAACTGCCTGTATGATTGCAGATTCTTCATCCGTAAGTTCACAATTAGTTGGTTCAATGTAGACATTAGCAGGAGTATTTTCATCTTCTAGTAGGTTTATAATATCACCACGAGATAAATGAAATGATAAAAACGGTCAGGAACATTAAGCAGACTATGTAAATAATAATTGAAACGTATGCAAAAAGTCGGACAACATATTAGCTTAGCGTGACATATGTGTCACACAAGATTGATGATGACATTAATAAAAATTGAACAAAGTAAATATCACCCATATCATGCAACAATACTCTCATATGCTCTGTTCAACATAATTAATCATGAGCAAATGGGTAAAAATGGCCATGTCATACATGACATCTGAACAGCACAAGGATTTGACAGAGGCAAGGATGAAAAGGGATGCTGCTGATCTGGATGAGATCAGTTCAAAACTTTTCATATATTCACCTTTTACACCAGACTCTTCATTGAGAAATATTGTCACTGGTGTTGTGGCTGAGGAAGGCGTGAATGTGCGTGAATACGAATCTGTTGGATGCAAGATAATGCAGAAAATGATCGGACAGCCTGCCTTCAAATTCTCGTTCACTAGGAAGGATAAAACCATAACACTTGGACAGAAATCTGCTATCAAGGTTGCTCCTGATCGAATCATTGACTCTACCCTTCTTTTTCAACATTTCATGGTAGTTTCTCAAACTGAGGAACTATCACTGGAAGACGTTATGTGTTACGAGCTCAGCCCTTTCCCTCCTGCCCTTTTTGAAGCCCCAAACATTTTACGAAAAGCTAATAAGCCACAATTAGTACACACAATAAATGAGGAAGCAGGAGGTGCAATCCTATAGTCAGAACCAAAAACAGAGCACTATGTTCTTGATGGTGGTTCTCTCCTTCACCGAATACCATGGCAGCATGGAGAAAGCTTTGATAAAATAGCACAATCATATGCTGATTTCACCATCTGGCATTATGGTTCAGGTTCGACTGTTGTCTTTGATGGCTATGATGGAGGGCCGACCAATCAGGATAACACACTTCAGAGAAGGAGGCACAATATTCATCTTGTTATCAGCTTCACTGCTGAGACAATATTCTCTGGTAAGAAGGTGGAGTTCCTGTCAGTAGATGTTAATAAACAGAGACTGATATGCATGATAAGTGATGAACTGAGAGAACGTGGTTGTACTGTGATCAAGGCACTTGGTGACGCTGATGTCGACATAGTAAAGGCTGCAGTCGAGATGTCTCTGTCACACCACTACGTTGATTGGAGAAGATACTGATCTACTTGTCTTACTTCTTTACTATGCACATGGGGATAGTAAGGGTCTATATTTCAGTTCTGACAAGTCAAAAGAGCATGGCAGTTGTAAAGTTTATGACATCACCCTTCTTAAACAAATCCTTGGGCAAGACATATGTTGTCAGTTGATGTTCATCCATGCCATTACTGGATGTGACACGACCTCTCAGATTTTTAGTATCAGCCAAAAGACTGCTTTCCATGGCTTATAAGAGGAAATACTGTCCTTCAGTTTTGTGCCAAGGCATTCACCACCCCAAATCAGACCACAGAGGTGATCGATGGATGACCTTGGTTGCCAAGTAATGGCTATCCTCTTTGGTGGTAAATGCACAGATTCTCTTGCTACAATGCGATGTAATGCC
>JACEEZ010023250.1:117500-135000 GCA_016584305.1 Chionoecetes opilio
TAGCTGTGTAGAAAATTGTGGTTTGTTATTTATCTATAAACATCTGGGTATGCATTTATATGGACAGCAGTCAGTTAGTGTTTTTTTCTTTTCTATGCAGCCCCTCTAAATGCTTGATCAGCTGAGCAAAACAATAAATGGCAATCCCCTATATTTCCCAGCAGTTACACTCAGGTGCTAGCAGAAGAGTTTATAGATAACCCTGTACTGGATACAGCTGTGATAAGCAGTACAATGAAATTACTGGGGAGTATGTTTTACTATCCTGGTCTTTTGTTTACCATCAATGACAACTACCTCGGACTGTTGTATAATTTTGTCTGCGCTTTGCAAGTAGTGAACTCTCCCCACTAAGGACTAAATGATTTGCTGTAGCTCTTCGTCCAACTGAACGCATTGACCTATGATTTAGACCAAACCTTTTCCATTATATTTAAAAATACAAGCATAAACACTCATCTCTTAAACTAAACATCATTTCGTCTTCATAACCTTTATTCAGCGACAAGAATTTCGTATTTTAGCAAGCTCAGCTGTTGAAATTATGTCAATAATTATGAGGAAAATGAGATAGGATTTTTAATGCTGCAATGAAATTACAAGGCAACTGATGGAAAGTACAATAAAATGGATACAGTAGAACCTCATTTAACCGGCATTTAAAACAACGGCAGCCTCAAAACAACGGCACTAATCGACCCAGGCATTAATTAGGTATAATTATTTCAAAAACTGAGAAAATCGGCAGAAATTTAGTTGGGCAAGGCTGTGGTCTACACAGACTCCCTCTCCTCACTCCACCTCCTCCTCTCCCGCCATCCACGATCCTCTACGTCCCTCGTCCACACCATCCAGAGGGCCCTTCACCTTACCAACGAGGGGTGGGAGATCGCCTTCCAGTGGGTTTCCTCCCACGCTGGTATCCCAGGCAACAAGGTGGCTGATTCTGCTGCCAGGATGGCCTTAACAGATGTAAACACGACACCCTTCCCTCTGCCGCTCTCCGAGGCCAAAAGTCTGATCTCCCGGGTCTGCCGCTCCACCTGGAATAACACACTCGGCGATGCCCTCCGCATCACCTCTATGGGCCAATACCGCAGTGACTCTTCCCCCCAGCCGTGGATACGGAAAAAGTCCCGTGTCCTGGATGTCACTCTCACCCGCCTCCACCTGGGGCACACGACACTCACGGTTCACCGGCATCACCTCCGTCTGTCCCCTGACCCCCACTGCCCTTGGTGCATGAATTTTCCGGAGACTATTGAACACTTTCTGCTGCAGTGTCCGCGCTTCCACTCACACCGTGTAGTGCTACACTCTCAACTCCTCGCCCTGAACGTCAACACCTTTGACCTGCCCACCCTGCTGGCGGCGGCTGGCGTTCCCCCCTCCCGGCAACACGCTGTCATCCGCCCATCACTGTGCCTTCCTGAGGAAGACAGTGTCAACTACCCGCGCCTGTGATAGCATCATAGGACATCACCAGGGCTCATAGTGTTCCCCAAGGGATCCTCGCAGCCGTAAAACAACAATAACCTCCAGAAACCACAGTATTTATTGGGATTTTGGCCGATTCCATAAGAGTAACTCTCAAAACAACGGCAAAATGAGTTATCCGGCATGCGCTCCCCCCCGAGGGTGCCGGATAAACGAGGTTCTCCTGTATATGCAAGCATTTGTCAAAAGATAATTAAATGATATAAGATTGATGAATTTGCACCCGTTTTTGTTTTACGAACAGTATTTGCTTGATAATACGAGACTGGCAATACCTGCCTGCTTATATTTTTATAAATGTTGTGCCTGTGTAACCCGCTAATCATATTTAACAAAGCACCATATTTCTTTTGCTCTATATCTGAATGTCCATCCTTGCTAGAAAATAATACATGTGTCATCTGTAACGTATCCAGTGGTGTAGAAGTACAGATAATGACACGGCAGTAGCATCTTCATCGAAGGCGTTACCACAAACTTTTTTATTTTTATTTGCTTTTGTGTCTAGGTACTTTTGAAATACAGTACCCTCCAAAATTTTGCACTAAATTAAATACACTTTAAAAAGTGTAAAGTGATGGAAATGGGCAGTAGCAAAAAGAGACAGAGGAAAGTATTCGATGGGAAATGAATGGATAATCAAAGCAAAGGTCGAAAAAAGATCTGGGAGTATGGATTACGGATAATTTGTCACCTGAGAAGCATATAAACAAGATCACAGGAGATACATATCAGTTGCTGAGGAATATAAGAATGGCATTCAAATATCTGGATGAAGAGATGATTAAGAAATTGATAACATCTTTGATTCGACCAAGGTTGGAATATGCGGCAGTGATTTGGTCACCACATAAAAAGAAGGATATAAGGAAGATTGAGAGAATACAAAGAGCAGCCACAAAAATGGCTCCAAGCCTGAGAGATTTACCATATGAGGAAAGACTTTCAAGACTGAAACTCCCAACTCTTGAGAAAAGAAGAGAAAGGGGAGATTTTATAGCAGTGTATAGAGCATCAAAGGGTCTGGAAAAAATTGATAGAGAAGATCTGTTTGTGTGGGACGATAGAAGTGCAAGAGGTCATGAGAAGAAATTGAGAAGGACAACATGCAAGAAGGACAAAAAAAAATACAGCTTCCCGTATAGAAGCATAGAAGCCTGGAACAACCTTGATGCAAAAGTGATTAATGCAAGACGTATTCAGGACTTCAAAGGCAAGCTGGATAATAGTAGATTTGGAGACGGGACAGTACGAGCATAGCTCTTTTCCTGTATGTTACAACTAGGTAAATACAACTAGGTAAAACACACACACACACACACACACACAGGTGGATTAACTAAATTGTAAACAAGACGACGAAAAGGCAGTGAAAATGCATGCAGAAATTAATGCAGTACATAAGAAGTTGAAAATGGCACAAGAGGAAATGAAAGTTGAAAGAAAGACATGGAAGATAGAACAAGAATAAGACCAAGAAAGCTTAAGTCAAATAATAGAAGATCAAGAAAATGAAAAGAAAAATCTGACCAAAGAAGTAGTCAAAGTGATCAAACAAAAAGAAAATTTAGTAAGAGATACAGTGGACAAAAAGAAATGTGTCATCATTTTTGGTTTTAAAGAAAAAGTGCTGCCCAAGAAAAACATAAGAGAAGAGGAAGAAAAGAAAGTGGCAAAAGAAATATTTAAAGTAGTAGAAGAAAATACGGAGATAGAAGAAGAAATAGAAGTGATACACAGGTTAGGCAAATATGAGGAGGGAGGGGCCCGCCCCTTAAAAGTTAAGTTTAGGTCACAAAATACTACAGCACAAGGTATATGTCTAAGGCATGGAAACTGGCAAAGACAAGAATATAAGAAATATGGATAAGAAAAGATATGAATGAGGAAGAAAGAGCCAGATTGAATGTACTGTTTAAAGAAGCCAAAGAAAAAAATGAATTGAGAACGGAAGAGGAAAAACTGAAATTCTATTGGGGAGTTTTGGACCAAAAACTGAAGAAGTGGTATCTAAAAGAGAAAGAGTAGGAGAAGACAGTTAAAACCCCTTCACACCCAGATCTTTCCTTTGCTATATAAAATTGTCTGTTGTTAGCCATAAAATTACGAAAAGTAACTGAATATACCAAATAGCTAGTGGACACTGGACAAGGATACTAAACAGGTCATATCTACAAAATATTGCTTATATTCACCAAAAATCGTCTAATGGTACCCAAATTACAGTGGAAATTACATTCTGGTTCTCAAGGGGTTAAAGGAAAATGAAAATGGATGGAGGGTATCGTACACAAATATAAATGGGCTAGTGTCAACATTAACAGAAGTAAACGATTACCTGAGAGCCAAGAAACCAGACATATTGGGTTTAGTAGAAACGAAGCTGAGTGATTCTGAGGATGTGCCAGTTGGGGAGGGTCAATATAATGTATGGAGGCGAAACAGAAATCAGAAAAAGGGAGGTGGTGTAATGGTGTTAACAAGGAAGGATGTGATAGTAGGGAATGTGGAAAAAGGAGAAGGTATGGCAGAGGTGTTGAAGGTAGAGTTGGTGATGAAAAAAGGAAGAATAAGAGACTTAGTACTCGTATACGTTCCACCTAAGACAAATTCCTGGGGGAGAGAGGAGTATGGAGACATGATAAGAGACACAAGCAAATGTTTAAAGAATACGATGGAAAATTGTGAGAACATAATTATGATGGGAGATTTTAACTGCAAAGAAGTTTGCTGGGAAGAATGGTATACTGAAGGAGGAGAAGACTCATGGGGTGGTATATTGTTGGATTTGGTAATGAATAACATTATGACTCAGTGGATTAAAGAGAATACAAGATTCAGAGGTAGCGAAGAACCATCAAGACTAGATCTGCTATTGACGAAAGAACTGGAAGTAATTAGTAAAGTAAATTATCAGTGCCCACTTGGAAAGAGTGACCATGTACTTATTGAATTTGAAGTAAATGATAGCAAAAAAGAGGGGAGAAGAAAAGAACACAAGAAAGGAAGATACAATTATGGAAAAGCAGACTTTGACGGATTAAGAACATTTTTCGGAGAGACAGACTGGAGTAGTTTCCATGCAACAAGGAGTACCCAGAAAAAATGGGATGAGTTCATCCGAATTTACACAGACGGAATAAATAGATATGTTCCAAGGATGGTTATCAGAAAAAAGAAAATGAATGAATGGTTTAACAGAAAATGTGAATTAGCAAGACTAGAAAGAGAAAAAACATGGAATAATTGGAGGAGAAAAGGAGGTATCAACCTTTGGGAGAAGTACAAAACAACTAGAAATGAATATGTAAGAATCCGTAGAGAAGAAGAAAGTAACTATGAGAGGAATATAATAGAAAAATGTAAGAACGAACCGAAACTTTTCTGTAGATATATAAATGGAAAAATGAAAAACAAGGAAGGAGTAGATAAGCTGAAGGTAGAAGGCATAGTGTACAAAGATGCATTACAACAGGCTGAGGTGATGAATAAGTGCTTTCAGACCGTATTTACAAGAGAAAGTGAATTTAAAACGAAAAATATAATAGCAAAAGAAAATATAATGGAAGACATAAAAGTAGACGTAATAGAAGTAAAAAGGCTAATGGAAAGTCAAGGTGTGAGAAAAGCCCCAGGTCCAGATGGAGTGTCGAATTGGATAATGAAAGAGTGCAGTAACCAACTAGCAGAAAAGTTACATAGTGTAATTGAGAGTTCACTTAAGGAGAGCAGAGTCCCGCTTGATTGGAAAAGAGCAAATATTGTGCCAATTCACAAAGGAGGAGACAAAGAAGAACCATTAAATTACAGGCCAGTATCATCAACAAGTGTAGTGTTCACAGGAACTACCACGTGTAGGCCTCGCGGCCTCTTGTAGCTTCCTTATTTTCTTATGTAGTGGCAAAAATGTGTGAAAGAATTGTGAAGGACAGATGGTTGAAATATTTGGAAGAGAAACACACTCGCAGGTGGCCAATTTGGATTTAGAGGAGGAATGTATGTACAACGAACTTATTAAGCTTTTTCTCGAGAGTGATCGATGTGACACAGGAAAGAGAGGGGTGGGTCGATTGCATATACCTGGACCTAAAGAAGGCATTTGACAAGGTACCTCATAAGAGACTGCTCTGGAAGCTAGAACATGTAGGAGGATTGAAGGGTGGTTTGCTGAAGTGGATGGAAGACTTTTTGAGCAACAGAGAGATGAGAACAGTAATAAAAGATAAGAAGTCAGAATGGTGCAGTGTGATAAGTGGAGTTCCTCAAGGATCAGTATTGGCCCCAGTGATGTTCTTGGTCTATGTAAATGATATGACAGAGGGAGTGAACATTTATATGAGCTTATTCGCTGATGATGCTAAATTACTAAGAAAAGTAGAAAGTAAAGAGGACTTGAGCATTTGCAAAAGGATCTAGATAAAATTTTCAGATGGAGTCAATTATGGGAAATGGAGTTTAATGCTTAAAAGTGTAAAGCGATGGAAATGGGCAGTAGCAAAAAGAGACAGAGAGGAAAGTATTCGATGGGAAATGAATGGATAATCAAAACAAAGGTCGAAAAAGATCTGGGAGTATGGATTACGGATAATTTGTCACCTGAGAAGCATATAAACAAGATCACAGGAGATACATATCAGTTGCTGAGGAATATAAGAATGGCATTCAAATATCTGGATGAAGAGATGATTAAGAAATTGATAACATCTTTGATTCGACCAAGGTTGGAATATGCGGCAGTGATTTGGTCACCACATAAAAAGAAGGATATAAGGAAGATTGAGAGAATACAAAGAGCAGCCACAAAAATGGCTCCAAGCCTGAGCGATTTACCATATGAGGAAAGACTTTCAAGACTAAAACTCCCAACTCTTGAGAAAAGAAGAGAAAGAGGAGATTTTATAGCAGTGTATAGAGCATCAAAGGGTTTGGAAAAAATTGATAGAGAAGATCTGTTTGTGTGGGACGATAGAAGTGCAAGAGGTCATGAGAAGAAATTGAAAAGGACAACATGCAAGAGGGACATAAAAAAATACAGCTTCCCGTATAGAAGCATAGAAGTCTGGAACAACCTTGATGCAAAAGTGATTAATGCAAGAAGTATTCAGGACTTCAAAGGCAAGCTGGATAATAGTAGATTTGGAGACGGGACAGTACGAGCATAGCTCTTTTCCTGTATGTTACAACTAGGTAAATACAACTAGGTATATACACACGCACACACACACACACACACACAAACAAAAAAAAAGTGTACGAAGCAGCGCGAAACTCGGGGAGATATTGCGCGAAAGTCGTGATGGTAAGAATTTAGCACCCAACGCGAAACTCGCGGATCGCAAAACTCGCATAGCATGAAACTCGGGAGGGTACTGTACACTTGGTAACCTAACTTATGTTTATTATAGCAAGCAAATAATAATGGCAGGCAATCATTGCATTCACACACTCACCAACATTCAGTCTCCTATCTAGAATCAATATAACCTACACATGTCTAAAATACACAGCTGAAAAGTAGTGTCCGCCGATAAAATTTGGACAACGGTGAAACAGCACATTTTTTTGGCCATAATTTCATTAGCTAATGCTACTATGATCAAACATACAGTTGAGTTTCTAGCGATTTATGTCAACTCAGTGTTGTCAACCGTCTGTCATAGCCACGCCGTCATTTTTTTTTTTTCATTTTCATCACAAAGGACTGGCAAAGGACACACAAAAAAGTGGTAACACAAAGCCTGCTTAATTGCCAGTCCCTATAAAGAAGACAGTAAGAGAATAAAGAAAGGGGGGTGGGCCAATTTAGTTCGGGAGGTGTCTTGTTACTCTTCTCTTGAAAAGATTTAAGTTGTAGGAAGGTGGAAAAATAGAAACAGGAAGAGAGTTCCAGAGTTTACCAGTGAAAGGGATGAAAGAGTAAAGATTCTGATTAACTCTTGCATTCGGAAGATGGACAGAATAGGGATGAGAATGAGCAGAAAGTCTTGTGCAGCGAGGCCGCAGGAGGGGGGGAGGCATGCAGTTAGCAAGTTCAGAAGAGCAGTGACCATGAAAATAACGGTAGAAGATAGCAAGAGAAGCAACATTGCGGCAGTGATTTAAAGATTGAAGACAGTCAGTCAGAAGAGGGGAGTTGATGATGCGAAAAGTTTTTTACTCAACCCTGTTTAGGAGAGCTGTATGAGTGGATCCGCCCCAAACATGTGAGACATACTCCATACATGGGCAGATAAGTCCCCTGTAGAGAGCAAGTAGCTGGGAGGGAGAAATAAATGGATGCAGACGCCACAGGACACCTAACTTCTTAGAAGCTGTAAAAGCAAAAGATGAGATGTCAGATTTCCAGTTCAGATTTTTATTAAAAAACAGTCCAAGAATGTTCATTGTAGTAGAAGGAGATAGTTGAGTGTCATTGAAGAAGAGGGGATATTTATCTGGTAGGTTTTGTCGAGTAGATAGGTGAAGAAATTGGGTTTTTGAAACAAAACAAGGTTTGCTTTGCCCCAATCGGAAATTATAGAAAGATCAGAAGCTAGGCGCTCGGTGGCATCTCTCCGTGCTTATCAGCACATAGCGCACTTAGTTATTCAGCATACTTCACACTAGGAGGTGAGTTGGGTCTCTCTCTCCCCTTTTATGCACTGTTTTGTGCGCAATTTAATGCACATGCCACAACGCACTGCCCATGAGGAAAAAACACTTGGCCATGATGAAGAAAGCAATAATTGTGACACTCCATAAAGTCCCTCATGACGTCTAAACATATCCAAAAACACTCTGTCCATCTGGGTAAAACAAGTATTTACGTAAGAGTATTTACGTACTCAGGCGCATTCTATGCCAAAAAGACTTTATTTTGTACTGAAAAACCTTGGTAATGTCTAAATATTAAATAATAAAAAGCAAATGTAAGAAATATGTTTTGTTTAAATCCTTCATTGGTTTATTTTATTTACAAAGTAAAAAGTAGAAATAGCAAAAAACTGGAATCATCCTAATTTCATCCACGGCCACTGAATTCATTAGTTTTTTCACGTCCAGTCTGTGGATGTGGAAACACACTGTCCCATGTGCTCATGCCGCTGTTCCGCTTGCCTCTTTCCTCGAAATAGTCTTCAGTCCACTTTCCTGTCATGCCCTATACCTTCCCCTGGCAATCCTGGTTGCAGCCTTGCATGAAGCAACTTGGGTGGTTTAGTTTACACACATTCAAGCAGCTGCAAAGGCGTGTAGAGCAGGAATTGGCACTTAGAAAATGGTGGCGTGCGAGTGCCACGAGACACAGCCCAGCTGGCTGCCTCCTGTCACTGCACATCACATTCTATCGTCACATCTACACTTATTTAATTGCCTTATAATACTTCTCAGCATGCTTCTTACTCATGGTGGGCAGACTAACAGGTCAGGGCATCACCCACACAAAGGCTCGCCCACGAGGCCATCAATAATTTGCCGCCGAAATCTTGGAAAAGTCATGGTAGCAATGACAATGATACAATACCTTCTGAGAGGGATCTCATAGGCACGATGACCAGGAGGGCGGAAGAGAAAGAGATTTATTTTCTGGGCGGCAGCCGTGCTTGATACCATACATGGCTACAAGTCGACCAAGATTATTAGCTCAAGATTACGGGTTAGGCCTATACTTGCCGTATAAGTAAAAAATCCAAAGATACGGTAGGTTACTGGTAGGACAAAGCTTAAATGTGGATAGGCTACGGTACGGTATACGGTAACCTGTCGCAAAAACACATAACACCACACCACTTATATGAAGATATGAATCGTTACTATAGGTCCGCCTCTTGTTTTCACTTGAAAAACACCATACTCCCCTGATAGTACTGCTACATACTTTATATTATAGTAAAACACAGAAGTATGACTGGACTGCACTTACCGGTGCCCTCCGCCATTTGCATATGTGAAAAAAACCAGCCCGTGGCGCCACCAACCCCACACGGCTATGAAACTACAGTAAAAGCCTTATAACTCGGCACTGTATAACTCGGAATTTGATATAACTCCGCATGGCAAAGACAATTTCCCCCCCCCCCCCCCCTTTTTTCCTCCCTATGCCTATAGTGCGTGTAGGCAGTGAGCTCCATGGGTAGGCCCTGGAGGCTCACTCGAGGGCTGTGATGGTTGGCTCTCGCCCGTTGGTGGCGCAGGTAGGATTCTTATAGTGACGCCTGTGATTAGAGGCTCATGCCACCCCCTGTGTCCTCCCATGCACTCGCAGTCAAAGGTAGAGTTAATGGACAGGGCACAGTGTTGCAGTAATTAAGTGCTCAAGTGATGTAAAATTAAGTTGTACAGTACTGTATACAATACAGTACAGAGTTGTGATTATAAAGTGATTAAAGTGATACCAGTGTTAAAATGCGACTGAGTCCACCTAACATCTTTTACATGTTACAACAAGGCTCCCCTCTCCTTGGATTACATGCCTGCTGCTACCCGTAAGGTTGGTAAGTGTAGTTTTTATGCTTTTACAGTACTGTCTTTTTTTTTTTTTTTTTTTTTTTTTTTTTTTAATACCCATATCAGAGGAGGACATTGCATAAATCGGCACGTTGAATAACTCGGCAAGGGCCAGAGCCCCTATCGTGCCGAGTTATAAGGCTTTTACTGTATGGGTCCGTTACACTGCCGACACTCAGCTTAATGACCCTTATACACTGAACAGGCCAACAAGGCTTACTAAACCACCAGAGGCTTCATGCTCTTGGCGGCATCCATTCAATACCCACACGTTATCCACACGCCAACCTGACAACACTGTGGGAGTGTGGGTGGATCTTAGGGAACAGTCTTTACCCCCGTAGTGTATGGTCACGATATATTCGTAGATCAGAATTACTGGTTGTATTATTAGAGTGTGAGGTACGATGAGTTGGACGGACAGCGCTGGCAGCGCGGGGAGGTGCTCGACGAGCAGTCAGGCAGTTGGAGAGCGACCTTGGACTGCTCTGGAAGTGGCACATATTGTAGCTGTCTGACTGGCCGGATGGTTCAGTGGCGTTCCGGTCAGTGTTTACAATCTGTGTATCAGCTGTTGGAAACAGCTGTATTCAATACCCACATGTTATCCACACGCCAACTTGACATCATTGTGGGTGGAACTGCCGCACAACGGCGATTGGAGGAGGAACAGAGATTTTTAGTAGTGCTGATCCACTTGTTTGCCACTCGGTGGTAAAATTTTATCCTAGCCGTATAAGTCGACCCCTACCGTAGATAACACTTAAAGTTGCCAGGACAACTTTTTTGTTCAATTTACAGACGTCTGGTGGCGTTAATACTTACATTTCTACATCCATGATTTCAGGAAAGTTAGAAAGGCCTATCTGGAGAGTGTGTCATTTTGTGTCTTCATCTGTGTCATATTATGGCTATATATGAACAAATTACAAAAATATCAACCGAGTGGCAACCTACACTAAGATCGCCAGCTAGTGTTTATGTTCTGAGTGTCCTCCCGCTGTCGTCGTCGCCCAAAGAAAAAAAACGAGTAGCGAAATTTTAAAATGTATATACATGCAGATACAAAACATAAAACAACACTGAAACAGGGTAGATTATACAGGCATGATATAAACTACTGTGTATCATCTTCAGTGGCACATACAAGTCAGTAGTGATGCTATAATTCGTAATATATGGCGCCTGGCGACATTAGTGCACCGTGGCGACTATAGTGTTATCTACGGTAGTTTTGGGAGTTTTTTTCAGGCTTAAAGAGACGACTTGTACGCCGCCATTTACGGTATGTCCGACGCCTGAGTCTCAGCCTAGATTTCAATTAATTTTCTTGTCCCATTTCTCCTCCCATTTGGGCTAAATATTTCTCTAAATTTCCCTATGCTTTATTTACATGTCACTTTGCATCTAGTTATCCTATTCCCGCTTGTTAAAACTAATTGCACAGAGGCACACCTGCCTTTATAACAGTACCATTGGAGGTGGTAAAATTTAAATGCCTCAGCTACTCTAGTTACACCTTCTGGGCGATGTTTATCTGGCCTGTTACAGCTGTACAAGGAAAAGAATGCCTAGGATGGGATAAACTTTTTCACCTTTGGTGTATAATATTATACAGGTTGATTTTGTGACTTACTTTTCTGGAAAAAAAATGCAACTTCTACACTGAAAAATATAGTAATCACTACAGTGAAACACTCACAGTACATTACACCCAAGACATAATATCCACTTGTTCTGCAAATCCAAGTATTGTATCATCATTCCATGTTTTTGGACACATACGTACATTGCATCTTTCGGTGTCTTAATTTGATACAAATATATGCAATGGGCCATTATCAATTGTAATTCCATGTCCTCTGTTTTGATACGGATACCTAGTATTGATATGTGGTAGTAATTCACTGTATCATATTATCCAGTACAAATAGGTGCCATCTTATGACCTATGCAACTTATGATAATTTGACCGAAACAACAACCAAAATAAAGTACTGCAGGTAGCGCGACAGAGTGCTGGCCAACTGGCCATATGATAGTGACTGTCGGGTGATCTGGCAACACATACAGAAACACTGGGAACATATTTATATCAATACAAAAGTATCATTAGAAATAAAAGATAAGTAAAAACACTTTACAGTTGAACCTAGCTTAACGTTGCCCCAGTCATTGTCTTTTCATTTATACGTCGCAAGAAAAAAAAATAAAACCTATGGCGTTTGACTGGCAAACAGGTCTGTTTTCTTAAATTACCCAAAGTAGGATTAAAATAACAATGTAGAAACCTTTGGTACTTATAAAAAACTATGTATATGAGGGCTAACGTTGATGTAGTATATACTTTATTGTCTATTAACACAGCGTGTTTATAGTAATTATGAAACCTTTTTTTTTTATGACAGAGAATAATAGCAAAAAAAAAGTGCATTATATTTTTATAATACTGTACTGTATATACAACACAACCATATGGCTATGTTAACAAATTATGAAGTGGATTTAGCTGAATCTCAGCTGATTGCAGACATAAACAAACAAACAAAGTGTCCTAGCTCAATAATCTTAGTAAAAAATTTCCTTGGACAAGAAACTGTGACTGGCTAACAGCCTGTAACAGGTTGTAATGAGAAGCCAAAGAACAAAGAAAGATAACATTGTTAGAAATAGCTAGAAGTGCTAACTACATATGAAAAGGGTGAGCGTACTGTAAACATAGGGAAAGCTACGGGGTTAGCCGCCGCGACTAACAAAACTATTCGCGACAATGCATCTAAAAAATTTTAAACTGCAGAAACTGTGACCGTTAAAGGATTTTGCCAGAACAAACAACTGCCCAATAAAGCACTGCTTATATTGGACCCTGGCAATCCTATCAACCTTGTTGATTTATCAGAGAATGTTAAGATTGTATTTTACCCCTGAACACCATTTCATTGTTACAACCAATGGATCAGAAGATCATAGGAGGTAAGGTACAAAGGAGAAGGATGTACACTAGGGTCCCACATAAAACGAGAAATTGGTTGATAAACGAGGTCGTTTGATGTGAATTTGCTCTATGTGAAACACACAACCTATGGGAAAAATTGATATTGGTCGATCGGTCCTCCCGTGCATACCCGTACATTTATACTCATTCACACCCATGCATATCAAAACATATATAAAGGATAAGTTATGCATAGAAATGATGAAATAGGCATATTGATGCTTACCTTATATCTAATAGGGATTATCTACAAGGGGCGAGGGTTCCGAGGCATCTTGGAGGTCACTCATCGTCACATCGGTCGGAGCTCGCACGCTTACAGCTGATAACTTGTAAACAAACCCACAACAACGAAAGTGTACCGTCGAATGAAAGCCATCAATAAATTACGATAACTGACAATATCGTGAATGGATCACAACATACATGTACAGTCAAACCTCGGGTTTCGAACGTCTCGCTTTTTGAACAAATCGGTTCACGAACAGAATTTCAAATTCATAATTGCATTGGTTGCCTTACGATAACTCTGTTGCCGAACAAGCTACTCGGCAAGAGCAGCTGGCAGAACCAAGATGGACCATAAAAATTTCATCAGGGCGGGAACCCATAAAGCACTTACCTTCGAAGCACTTTTTCTAGGCGAATGTAGACATATAATCGCATTTGAATGGCTATTATTCATATATAGGTCAGGAACAGATTAATCCATTTTATATTGTTTCTTATGGAAAAATTTGTTTCAATTTTAGAACAAATAGGTTTTAGAACAACTTTTGGGAACGAATTATGTTTAAACACCGAGGGCGTGTCTGTATATCCTTCACATGAATGTTTTTTTGGTAATAATGAACGAGAACTGCGAGGTCGCTACCGCCGTTACATCGGTCGGGGCTCGCCTGATCACAGCTGATAACTTGTAAACAAACCCACAACAACGAAAGTGTACTCTCGAATGAAAGTCATTAATAAATTACGATAACTGACGATAATGTGAATGGATCACAACATATGAGGGCCTCCGCATCGAAAAGGGGTCAAGCGACACCACGGCCGTTTTGCTGATTTCACCATATAGCACTATTTACGCCCTTCCTCTATCAGTTGGAAGTGGAGAAGACCCCCTTACCACACTGGCAATAGGGTTGAAAGTCGTATTCAGTACAACATTGCTGTATCCGAAAGGGCGTCAGGTGCCTTGGCTCAGGCATTTGTCCACATCGAAAGGGTATCATCTCCCGTTCAGTGAGTGAGGCTGGTTGTGGGAGGGCTAGTGGTGGTGGGGTTTAAGCGGGGTAGGGAGTTCAGCCAATCAGCGCGCGCTAGGCGCGTGACGTTCTGTGCTTGGTGCGTGACGTGGCGCGCTGTGAGTGGCCTGGAGCCGCTCGCCATCTTTGTATCCCTTTAGTTGTGTTTACAGAAATTGCTATTGCTATTATTATTATTATTACTGTATTATTATTATGCTGTTTTGCTCACCGTCATTAATTTTCTACTATTAGTACCAATATTAATATTGGTATTAATGTTATAATATGTGACAGGAGAAGCATTCAGAGTTCAGCAACAGTGAACATTATGCAACTGTAATAAACATAATATCGAGTATATTATTATATATTATTTTTCAACATTTACAATATTTTTCATGAAATTCATAATCGTCAAGTGACGAGCTACATTTTGATACCAAAATGAGCACTGTACGTCAATTAGAAACGAAGTTACAGTTGCCACCACTTTGTTGAACTTTGACCGCTCCTCCTGTAAAATTTTATTTTTGGCGCTTAACCCCTTTTCAATGCGGAGGCCCTCATATATCCTTCACATGAATGTTTTTTTTTGGTAATAATGGACAAGAACTGCGTGGTCGCTACAGCCGTCCACCACCTCATGCCACCCTCACCCCACCTCCGTGGCGACACGCCTCCGCCGTGTCCCTCACTCCATGCCAGGGACACACAGCCTTCGTTCTGTACGATATTTTGGCGCTCTATATGAGAACTTCCCGGATTTGCCATACTTTGATGGCGGAATTGTTCTATATGATCACATTCGATCCTAACGAAAATTTTGGAATTTTATTTATTTAAAAAAAAGATTAATAACATAATTAATTAATTAAATTAATTTTTTATTTTAGGTCGTTCGTTTTATAGGGGAAACGCTTTATGCGAACACGTCTTATGCGGGACCCTGGTGTGCAACCCTCGGAAGCAATAAGGAAAAGTACAAGTTTTGTTACAGCGGGAATGACACTGGAATCATTGAAGTAGGAATTCTGATTGGACATGAGCTGGCAAAAAATGTAATAGAAGGGGAAAGATAATATAACAGGATGACGAAGCTTAAGTTGGTGCTTGGAACATCAATACATCAAATATTCTCAGTTGATGCACCACAAGTTGGAGAAATAGCACAGAAGAAGAAGGATTTTTTGGAAAAGAGGAGAAGGAGAAGACATACGAAGCGATACTAAGCGAAAGAGGTCACAAGAAGAAGAAGAAGTCAAGAAAATGTAATACTAATATTCACTATTTTAACCCACATATACACCTTCTACAACTAAATCACTAGCAACACAGGCTCCCTCCTTATATATCTTAATATCTGATACATTAAAACTCCTTAAAACCCAAGCATTCCAAAATAAAATTTAAAAAATTATGTTGAGTTGACGATTCCAGCGGCGATAAGCAGTCTGATATGTCATTCTTGCCTGCAAATTTGTCTCGCAAATGGAGTCCGTTAAATCCGAAATCCGTTAAATCGAGGTCTGTTAATCGAGGGTCGACTGTACTTCATATTTCTTATGCAAAAAAAAAAAAATTCCTTGGCCTGTGAGGACACAGTGCATGTAATGACCGAGTAGTATACCTGTGTAAATGTGCATGACCATTGGGTATACGGGTATAACTGTAATTGCCTCTTGGCAACTCACCGTCATTCCCGGCTACACTCACCAGTCAGCCTGGAGCCGCACTGCCAAGTGGGTGGGCCCCACTGGGCTCATCACACCACACTTCACTGTCAGGATTACCTTGTAGATCTTCAACAGTAAAGGACTAAACCTCGAGCGCGAGCTACTTATTCTTGCACTCTACTGGCAGCTGTGTACGCTGGAACAAGAGAAAGATGGGCGGTCTCCTTAAAATCCAAGCCCCTGTCCACCCAGCAGTGAATGGGTACCGGGTGTTAGCCGGGGTTATGTCCTGGCTCTCGGGGTGCTGGCTTCGGCCAACACTGAGCACTAAGGAAGCAAAATTTTAAAAAAATGTAGGTATGGAGACGGAACCATACGAGTGAAGCTCAGGCAGGCCCTGCAAGACACAACAAGGTTAATACAGTTTATCCTCGTCTAACGCGGTTTATTGTAACGTGCAATTTGTCTAACGCAGTATGTATTTGTGGAAGAGAATTCTAGCCACTGCGGAAAAAATAATTTTAACGTGGTTTTTCAAACCGGGCGGGCAGTGCACGGCTAGCTTCAGTTTGAAAAACGGCTTGCAGTTAAAAAATTGTCCATTTTCAGAAAGTTGATGAAAAAAGTTGACGGAATAAGTGCTAGTGTGATGCCGCCATTAAGACTACGGGCACGGTTAGACCCTGGTTTGGTTTGACACCTGCTTCATCCCCGATGCTCGCCGTCATTGCAGGAGACTCGGCCTATCCTTCAAAGTGCTGCTGCTGCTAGCTGCTAGACAACGCACCGTCACACCCTTGGTTATTCATCGGGAGGCACAAGTGTGTTAAGGAGGAATTTCTCCCCCCAAACACAACCTCACTCCTACAGCCGCTGGACCAAGAGGTAATTTGCAATATCAAAATGTTTTACCAGCGCCGATGTTATGAACAACTTATGCAGGCTACAGACATGGAGGAAGAGGTGAAACGTGTGGAGGAAGAGGAGGAGGAGGCATCACAAGGGAGGAAGAGGACACAGCTGAATCCGCCCCCATCAGCTGACTCCGCTCCCGCCTCAGCCCCCCACCAGCCACCGCCACTCCAGCCCACCTCTGCTGTTATCAGCGCAGCGCCGCAGCAAGAAGAGACGGCGATGGAGAACATTGATGAGGATGTGAGAAGTGTTGTGAGTTCACTGAACTTCGAAGGTTTTTAGCTAGTCTCTCCCCTCCACAACTCTCTCCGGCTTTGTGTGCGTACGCTTCTCTCACGTAAGGTATATTATTATTTTTTTCAACTCCCTCTGTGCTTACCTTGTGTTTTTCAATTAATAAATGGCAGCAGTGTGTATTTTTTTCTTTCTCCTACACAAGGGTATTTAGGGGTAAAGGGGAAAAAGAGGGACTTTGAGACGGGGGAGGAAGAAAACAAGGCTTTCACCAGTCCCTGTAACGCGAAATTTCTCTAACACAGTAGCAGTGCGGACTCGTATACCCACGTTAGACGAGGATAAACTGTACATACATACACACATAAAAAATAAAAAATAAATAAGAATAAAAATTGCACTACTTTAGATGCTATCAAAATTACATACATTTAATCTAGGGTGACATGAGT
>JACEEZ010023250.1:140000-167500 GCA_016584305.1 Chionoecetes opilio
AGCTCAGCCATTCAGTGTGAGCCATGCGTTGACGTGGGGGGTGCCGCTCCACCCTCCAGCCATGCTCATTTTACTGCGTCACAGTACTTTTTGACCCCCCACCCACACACCGCCCACGATTGTCGAGGATGGCTTCGAAGCATATGACGGGAGAGAACAAGACTAGGGCTCTCACAAAAATTGAACAGGGCGTCTTTCATCATAATTGCTGCGGAATTCCATAGTTGATTCCAGGATTCCATGCCACGGATAATGAGGCAGGTCATCAAGGTGAAGGGAAATATGACCAAATATTAATGTATATATTCCTTTATGATATGTTTCCATGTTTTTCTGTGAATAAACCCATTTCAATGTATTTATATGTGTTTTAATTACACTACCCTCCCGAGTTTCACGCTATGCGAGTTTCGCAATCCTCAAGTTTCGCGCTGAGTCCTAAATTCTTATCATCCCGACTTTCGCGCATTATATCCCCGAGTTTCGCTTTTTTTTTTTTGTGTGTGTGTGTGTGTGTGTGTGTGGCTATAGCGCCATTAGGCAGTGACCTCCAGGAGTGGGATGGTAGGCCCTGGAGATTAACTTGAGGGCTGTGATGGTTGGCCCTCGCCCGTGGTGGCGCAGACAGAATTTCTATAGTGACGCCTGTGATTAGAGGCTCATGCCGCCCCCTGTATCCTCCGATGCACTCGCAATCGAAGGTAGAGCTAATGGGCAGCATGTGGGTGTTCTTAGGCACTCAACAGTCCAGAGAAAGATTTTAAGTGGATTTTACAACCCTCATCAAGGATCGAACTCGGATCACCGAGAACGCCACTCGGAGACTTCTTCTTCTTCTTGTGACCTTTTCTGCTTTGTATCACTTTGTAGGTCATCTGTTAAGCTCGTGCTCGAGCTTGACATATATCTTGATGCTACCCACTCTGCTACCGCCTCCCATAAGAGACGTACGGGACACATCTTCCTTCCTTCCTGCTTAGTATAGTATAATAATAGGCTTAGTATAGCTGTATGTAGTTTTGCTTTGTTTTTTTCCATTTGTTTGTGTTTTTCTCTACAGGAACAGCCGGTGTCGCATAAGATAGGTAACACCTCAAAATAACTAGCACCTTACCTTACTATTTACCACAAAATATTCCTTTATAAGTGATTAACCATGACGTGTGTGGTACTGTGGTTACTGGAGGAGACAGGAGAGAAGAGAGGAAGACATTGTGACAGTGTTATTGTCGTATAACACTGTCACACAACCATCAGCTGACAAGATATGTGTCAGGCTCACTTACTCAGACCAAAACAGCATCTGCTGGGTGACTCCCAACTCAAGCTCAATCTCAAGCTCCTCTCCTCCTTCCTCTTCTCTACGTAGTGTTGGCCGAAGCCACCTCCCGGGAAGCGGGTCACAAACCCTAGGCTAACACCCAGTATCCATTCACTGCTGGGTGGACAGGGGCTTGGGGCATTTTCAGGATATTTTTTTGGGGAAAAAGTGAGTTTTATAAGCTGTAAAATACGGTAGGTACACAGCCCTCAAGTTAACCTCCAGGGCCTACCATCCCACCCCTGGAGGACACTGCCTAACGGCGCTGTAGGCGCACACACACAAAAAAAAAAAAAAAAAAACACCGGACTAAATAAGCATTTTTACAGGGTTTATAATACCCGAGTTTCGCGATCCGCGAGTTTCGCGCTATGCCTCCGGAAGAAAGCAAGCGCGAAACTCGGGAGGGTAGTGTATACCATTTAATGATGAAATATTGCAATGTAACATATTTTTTGCGCCCACTATATATATATATATATATATATATATATATATATATATATATATATATATATATATATATATATATATATATTCCTATAGAACATGGACTTTCAGGGTGTTTTAGGAAATCTGCAAAAAAAGATTACGAGAGTTTGGATGAAGATATTGTAACGAATGAAGGTATTAATCTTGTGCTTTAAGATAACACTAATGTCATGTCTTTAGAAGAAATTCTGGATGATGATATATATATATATATAATATATATAATATATATATATATATATATATATATATATATATATATATATATATATATATATATATATATGTATATATATTATATGTAATGAGCTGGAGTTGCTTTTATAATAAAACTGCCTACCTCTCAAACTTTGGTCTTGCCTTACCTAAAAAAATGCTCTACATACACAATTTAATTAGAACCTCCTGCTTTGCGGGTAAACAAACATAACATTCAGAGAATGCTATTTTACTTCTTACAGGCTACAAAGCACAATTATTGAACATAAAAGAGGCACATAAATTAGAAATAACTAACACAAAATAACTAGGCACTGGTTATTAGGGTGTCCCAAGATCATAGAGGGAAAAAATGAAACATGTTTTTTTCACTTGCTCGTGTTTTACTTCTGTTTACACATGCATAAGAAGAGTTCCTGTGAAATTAGATGAAATTCGGAGAATATTTAGGGGTCGCGACAAACTGAACAATTTTCTAATAACCTTCAAAAACAAAGAAAAAACTCAAAACATCCCACATTTTTAGAAAGAAACTTATAAGGAAACCAAAACAGACAGTTTTCATTGTTTCCGTTCAGAAAGCCTTCTTTTGAAGGTCCTCCTTCTTTTCCCGCCCCACAAGTTTCCGATGGTGGTGGACTAACTGGAGGAGATACTTCTCCTGTGCGGCCGACTTCGTGGACCCCAGGTAGCGCTGGACTAGGGCGATGCCCCGCTCCGCGGCATCGTTGACCACTCAGAGGCCAAGTGCCCGTTTCCGAGCGTCCTTGAATCGGTCGTCCTCCTCCCACAATGCCGGGTCCTTTGCCAGGAAGCCCTCGTCCGCGTCGAGTTTCTGAAAGAAGGACCGTGTCTTCGAAGTGACGAAGGACGAGAGGGAGGAAGACATCGTCATCTTTTTTCCCTCCAATCGCTTGAGTTCCTTCTTCGAGGCGGGCTTGTCCAATGCCTTGACCATCTGCTTCTTCTCCACATCAATCCCTGAGTCGAAGAAGGCCAGTCCCGCGTTTTCCTCGGAAACGTACCACAGGTGGCGTCACAGGGCTTGTTCTGCTGCCTTGGCAACGGTTTGGTCAGGGTATGTCTTAAGGATCTCGAGGAAGAGCACGTCGTTCAACGGAGCTTTCACAGAGATCGGTGCCTCATGCCATTGCTTGCAGTACACCAGAGCAACGAAGAGGGCCACTCGTTCCACTCTGGCCTTCTCTCGACCAGTCAGCGACAGCTGGGATTTCAGCATCTGAAGCTTGAGGCAGTAGATGGCCTTGGCCATCCACCGGGCTTGATGGAGAGCTCCAGGACGGCGGAATGGTTTGGCTGGACCTTCACCACCGAGGAACAGGTAGGAGAGACGGAGAAGTTCTTCATAGTCCTCCCTGGGATGGTTCTTCGACATCAGAGCCTCCTTCAGGAAGGCCAATGCGTCGTTCTTCAGCTTGCTGGCAGTGTCATTGGTGGCGAAGAACTCTATGAGGTCCTCCGATGTTTCCACCGTCTCTCTGTGCGAGGAATCCACGAAGGACCATCGATCACGGAGTCGTTTGAAGATTCCAATGTCAGGACCAGAGGAAGAGCTGAGGCGCTGGCTTCGAAGACATCCTTGAGGATCACCTCGTGGACATGATGGCGGCAGGCCAACCAATGCAAGCTTCGTCCGAGTTCTTGTTCAATCCGAATGCAAGCACCTTGCACCATGCCAGTGTTCGAAGCCGTGGTGTCGAAACAGAAGGCGATGATCTTGTCCCTGACGCCCGCTTCGTCCACCTCCTTCAAGACCACTGCAGCCACGTTTCTGCCAGTCGAATCCGAGCTTGCCGGGACCCCAAGAAGGAACTCGGCGTCATCTTCCCCTGTGAGGAGGACGGCGATGTGGTCCTACGTATCGCCAGAGAGGAACGGGAGGAGTTTTCCGCCCTAATGCAGGACCAACCTCTCAGGTATCTCCTGTTCCGCAGTTCCACGATCTTCTCGGCGGCTTGCTCTCTCCCCGCAATTCGTGCTCGATGGACCGTGCTCTTCGAGACCGCCATACTCCCAATGTCCATTCCAAGAACTTGAGCGGTAGCTGCGAACGTTGACGTTGCTTGCCGCACCGACAACTTCTCTCGATCCCAAGTTGAAATGAGGTTAAGATCCTTCACGGAGATCGATGGCGACTGTTTGAGTTTTTTCCTCTGGCTTCGGGATCCACGAGCCGGTGATGACGTCGTCGACACAGGACTGCTGCTGCTGCTACTGCTTTGGCTTGGGATTTCCGCCCTTTCAGTCAGCCTAGCAATGTCGCTGTCTTCAAGTTCCCGGAGCCGCTTGAGTCGAGTTCCGCGCTCGACCTGCTTCTCCACCTTCTTCGCTGTCACGAGGTCAATTCCAGCCATGGATGATTCCCCTCTGTCTTCTCTCTGACTCCGTAGGAACTCCTTGTCCTCGTCCTTCACGTCTGCCCGTTGGAGAGAGGAGGAGTGTGCGAGGTCGAAGATTTCTTGGAGGTCTCCTTTGAAAATCTCCTCATCCATACGATGTTTCGGCCTGTCTTTGTTCTTGTTCTTCTTGAGGTCATTGTACGCCTTTACCAGCTTTGACAGCTTCGTGCCGGCGTGTATTACTGTAGTTGTCGGAATCCCGACGCGCAACCAGAAGGGGAGAACCTCCTCCACCACCGCCTTCCTGCTCCCGCTCGCCGTCTTCCCCATCTCCCGGTGGTGGTGGTAGTAGCGGAGGAGGACCTGCTCCTTCGATGGTAGCCGGGCTCCGGTGATTTCATCGATGGTAGCCGGGCTCCGGTGATTTCATCGATTGGAGCCTTGTCGATCAGCCAAAGATTACTAGCGGCTCTTGTTGCCATGTTGATAACCTGAGGGAGAAAAAAAGTGGAAATTTAGAAAAATCCTGAAATTCGAGTCACGTCACCTAAATGTTCACTTTGTCGGGACCTCTTAATATTACTCAATTCGCCCAAAATTTCAATGCAATACTGTTTTACTATAAGAGAACCGGAATAACACACGAGCATGCAACATTTCAAAACTTTTGCATTTTGGGACACCCTACTGGTTATGTCCTCAGCACACGAACAGTAACATAACTCCATCGCTCTTATCAATTCACACCACCTTCATGTGACCGTCTCTAACGACCTGCTGGTAACTTCTATGTCTAATCTAACCTTCACAATATTCCCTTAATCCACAACAACACCACATAGATCTGGTTCTAGATTATAGGTGGCAATACCCAGCTCACCTGCCAGATATAATACTAGACTGCACCTCACTGAAACCTCTTCACCTCCAGCTATCACAAGATGCAGATTCAGCCCGAGGCACAAGCCTCCACCGAGGTCTAGATGTAGTACACTTGTAGCAACCACAAGGACTCTGCTATCTGCACACGATCCCTCCTTAATTCAGCAAAACTACTC
The DNA here is from genome assembly GCA_016584305.1 of Chionoecetes opilio. NCBI lineage: Eukaryota > Metazoa > Arthropoda > Malacostraca > Decapoda > Majidae > Chionoecetes > Chionoecetes opilio. Next base: position 145,451 of record JACEEZ010023250.1, read on the forward strand.
CTTTGGCAGTGTTGGCCTCAGCATCCGACCACATACAGGCCACCAATCCTGCCAAGAGCCAAAACTATACTATATCTTACTCCTGTTACGGTTATCACCATCCTTCATACATCTCCACATAACTAGCACAAATATAGAGCACAACCTACCTCTTTATACACCGAAAATTTCCTCTAGTAACCAGTACACCTCCTCCCCAGTGTCCTCTGACTCCTCTCCTCTCCCACCCAAAACAATCCTTGTCTTAGCAGTGCCAAAACAAAACAAGTGAGCAGAGTTTCTGCCAGCCTTTCTATTTCGAATCCTCACATTCACCACCTCCAACTTTGTGCGTGCCCCCACGCACACTATCTCCACAAGCAATGCACTTAGATCCTTCTTTTTTCTGTTCAGCCAGCCTCCGAGAACGCTTAAGCCTTGTGGCTTCTCTCACTTCCACCTTAGCTGTTCTACTTGGTTCTTCCTCCAGTGGCAGTTTTTATGGGGGGGGGAGCCATGGCCCCCCCCCAGATTGTAGGCTTGCCCCCTGCTTGGCCCCCCTACTTTCAAGTCGCGATCGTGGCCCCGTCGCAGCGGCCGCCGTCGCAGCAGCCGCTGTCGAGCACAACTCACTACCACGCCACGTGGCTTCTCTCTGGCCTGCCTCTAGTCAGTCAACTGGCCTACAGAAATTGTGTCAACACGTCGGTAGAATCACCACAATTTCCTCTAATAATGTACAGTGCAAGACAAAAGTTGTGTCGTGATTTTAGGTGAAGATATCTGGTAAAGGGCTATCCTTTCAGTGCTGTCAGCTCTGTCATAGGAATAGTTGGTAGCACTCCTGTAGTGGAGTGCTATACATACGAGTTTGATACTCGTATGTACAAACAACACGTGTTGTAATGGTTTCCATAATCCTCATGTTTGTGGCGACAGTGGCCTTCTCTGCGTACTTTGTACTACCATCTTATGCAATGCAGATGACGCATTCGTGAGGAGTGGCTTTCGACGATGGAAAAAAGCACATGGAAAAGAAGGTGCCATAGAAAAGCACCTGAACTCTCAGTGCCACAAGTCCTCCTGTATTGCATAGTCTGACTAACAATGTAAATCTAAGCTGAGAAGACATCTATTGTTCAGAGTATAAGTGAGGCATACCAGAAGAAAGTTCGTGAAAATCGTCATTACATAAAGACTGTTGGTGAAATAATCCTGTTGACAGTAACGCAGGACATTGCCCAAAGAGGACACAGGGAAGGTGATGATCAACTGAATCCAGGAAATGTCCATAAGTTCCTTAGATTTACAACCAAACATGATCCTATCATAGCTGAATGTGTCAAAAGTGGTCCAAAGAATGAAAAGTACACTAGTTCTGCGATACAAAATGAGATTATTTACACACGTACATATAATATATGGTGAAAGAAGAAATTGCAGAAAGTGTGAAATCATGTCATTACTTTTCTGTTCAAGCTGATGAAGCCAAAGATGTTAGAAAATCAGAGCAGTTGGCACTAGTTAACAGATTTTATGATGAAAAGTCACATACTATTTCAGGCGCCTAGAACCAGTGTCGTAAGCAACAAAAAGTAAAATCTGAGAAAAACGAGATACATTTTTTGCAACTTTCAGAATGTGACATCTACTCAATGAATTGAGTTAGGAGGCTGGGCTTGGTGTCAAAATGTTCGTTGATTTATATAATTTACAACCAGAATAGTGAAATAAGTGAGATGGTAGAGCATTCTGAAAAACAAATTGATGATCGCATTTTTCTCCGATTTAATTTTGTTAGAATAACACTAAACCACATTAAATTGTAGCTAACTAGCCCACTCATTGCAACTTTCCATTATTATTCATGTTTTTTTCATTCTCTAGGACTCATGAGATTCACAACCATCACAAAACGATCATGTTTAATGAAATTATACATTTTATTAAGAAGAGGGGCGAGGTCGGCGAACTGTGATAAATGTCTGCAGTTTCTCCACATCACTGTACAGTGTACTCATTTTCTACGCATCACGACAACTGTGTATCTGGCAGCAATAGCACTTCTAATGGCTCTGCAATCCCCTTTTCGAAATCAAAAATCTTACCAGTTACCCTTATACACTTTTCAATGTTACCAAAGGCCGGTCACAGGCCATGAAACTATGGCCAGGTACTAAGAAAAGGTGTTCAACATTTAGAATTTACCTGCATGGTTTTGTTTTAAGAAAATACAGAATGACATTAATGTTTTTGTTCTGTCCACCACTATTGTCTGTCATCACCTTTAACTTCCGAAATGGTGCTCTAGCATACTCACCCCCGACCTACCTATTAAGATAGGCAACTATCTCTGCACTATCTCGCCCCCCCATTGACTTCGTCCCAACATAGAAGTTAGACCTATTATTTTCAGATCGTGAATGCAGAGGTTTATATCTGCAATTTCTTCTTATAGTTGGCAATGTTGGTAGAAATTTGTGGTATAGGGAGGGTCTGCTGGAGACCAAAGCAGATGGCACGGCAATCAGGGTTTATCATCGGCTGCTAACTCCTTCAAAATATGTTGCCCCCTTCTAGCCACATATTTGTGAGCCTCATACTCTGGCTGTGTCCTAGCCTTATCCTCTTCACTGGCATTAGTAAATTGTACATCGTACTGATGACACCGGGGAGCAGGTGTCTGTTCTAGGAGGCTTTAACCAAGTCAAAATTTTGTGTTGAATGCCTCGATGTAGTAACTGTTCTTCACCACCGGCTCGCCTGGGTGCTCGAATTCCATCCATTCGGTGTATAACCTGTACATCTTCGCCCTGCTTAGGCTGCCATCCTTATAAGTACCGCATGTAGGGAGATTTGGCACGTGTGTAGTGGCTGCTTACAGTCGGGAAACTGCCGATGTGTGCAATAACTCTTTGTAGTTGTGCATCACTAATAACATTAGCAGGAGTGTGTTTGCCACGCTTGTCACCGTTTGGGCTCCCTGTAGCTGTGACAGATTTCAAGGCTGTTTCAACACGTGTCTCACCTACAGTCAAAATACCAAGGAAACCCTTCTTGCAGATGGTGTAGGTTTGGTCAAGGTACGAAAGGGTGTACTGAAGGGTGCAGCCTCGTCGTCTAGTTTCGTTGGGATCTTCTATAGGGCGACGACGTTTCACACGCTTTTTATGCACACGTTTCTGTATGTAGGCATTCTGTAGTGCAAAATCACCGATGGCCCAAAATTCCTTGTGCATGATTAGGCAATGTAATTTTTTCACAACACCCACCAGCACAGGGAGGCCCCATAACCCATGCCTGGATGTGGCGGCCTGTAGACCTGCTCACGTATGCTTTCCCCATATTTCTTCGTCTTTTAGCGATGTTTTTTTTCCACTCCACAGGATTACGCACCCTTTTTCTACCCCTGGAGGGCCCTGGCTCCTCAGGTGGCACGTTGTTGTCCCCCATGTTGATGAAAGGCACACATGTTAGGTAAAAAAAAAAAAAAAAAAAACCCACTTATTACAGGGTATGCATGAGTGGCGGGAGGGAGACAGACACTGATGAAGCACGTGCGCTCATTGGTCCAGGCGTGTCACGGGACTCACAACACGGGCCGTCATTGGCTGGCTTTACCTCACTGTTGTCGGGAAGGACTTGAGATGCTCTGGCACCAGCTTGCCTTGCCTCGAGTGCGGCAAGAAGGTTCATTGGATAATTTCCTTTGAATAGATTTTCGACCCTATTGCGCAGTCCATTCTGATGTCTTCTCTATGTTCCGGGATAGTAGCAAGGTTGGGGAAGACAATGCAATAAAAATCTACTTTTCGGCCGGAGTTTCGCTTGTGAAACTCTGGTTCTCATTTAGGAGTGCTTTATTTCATTCACTCGCATGGTTTTGTTGGATGCTGTATCTATCACGAACATAATCTTTAAAAGTTTGGAAAAACTGTGTTTGGATTACAAGTCTTCACTTGTAGGCTTAGGATTTGATGGAGTATCAGTCATGAGTGGAGGAATCAGTGGTGTTCAGAACCGCATTCGTGATAAAGCTCCTTTTGCCTATTATGTACACTGCTACGAACACAGGATCAATTTGGATTTTATCATTGCTGCATAGTATGTGCCTCAAGCAGCTGAATTCTTTTAGTCTGCTTGAAAAACTATATATTCGTTAGTAACTCTGTAGTTCACAAGAAGTTTCTTTCTATATAGCATGAAATATTTCCTGAAGAACAAGTACTAGAACTCTCAACATCTCAGTGACACACAGTCGTGGTGTCAGGCCACCTCGTGTGAAAACATTTTGCTGAGTCTGGAATGCATAATAAGACTCCTGAAGGAGACTTCTGCAGATGACACTGGATCTCGAGCTGTATCCGCTCGAGGTATAATTGCGCAAATAGACGCAGAATTTGTTTACTTACAGTATTTTTTCTCGGAAATTCTAGGAAAAATTCATAAAGTATCACAGCAGCTACAGGACAAACAAGCATACCTAGGAAAAACAGTGAAGCTCATTTAATCACTCAACGAAGATTTAGCTGATATGCGAAACTCCAGCTTGATCGAGCAGTACTCTGAGAAGGTTAGTGAACTCTGTAAGAAATGCTGCATTTCACCATTAATGGCTAGAAATCAAAGAAGAAAACCACGACAACTTGATGAATTCATCTTGCTGGAAACAACCGGTCAAAGATCTGACTCGAGTCACGTGCAGCACATCAGCATCTTGTATGAAGTATTAGACTGTTTGATTAGCAAATTAGACCGTCGTTTTTCCAATGAATCACGTGCGATTGATTTTCTGTGGTATTTCAGCTCTGTCCTGGAGGACAGACATTCTTGTCTGAAGAAAATTTGAAGGCATTTGCAGTTGCATACTCAGTCAATCAAAGTGATTTAAAACATGAGATTCCTCTGAAAAAATTGCTCATGAAAGAACCTGAACAACCTATATCAATTGCACAATTTTCCTGTCGTGCATATGTCCTTACAAGGCTGCATTTGACTGTTTGTACAAGTTATTGCTGATAGCCGTAACAATTCCTGTTACCAGCGCTTCATGTGAGAGAAGCTTTTCAAAAATTTAATTAGTGAAAAAAAAATTGAAATTCTTGGACAAGTGACAGACTGAGTAACATTGCACGATTGTCGATTGAAAGTGCACTCTCTGAGGGAATTTATTTAGATTGATTTGTTGATTAATTTGACAGTCGGCATGATAATCGTAGGATTAAGCTGCACTAAATATATTGCTGCCAAATTAAAACTGTAATTGTGTTCTAATGTAGCATTTACATGCACAAGTCTGAATACCATAGCTATTCGTCTACAGTATATTCAACATGAGGTTAGGTTAGGTTTGGTTCGGGTAATAATCCTCCCAGCAGGCAGCAGGGCGAGACAAGCGGACTACATAAGAACATAAGAACATAAGAACATAAGAAAATAAGGAAGCTACAAGAGGCCGCGAGGCCTACACGTGGTAGTTCCTGTAGCCTAACACTACCTACATCTGCCTTTCATCCCCATCCATGAACCTATCCAGCTCCTCTTTAAAGCTCCCTAATGACTCCGCACTAACTACCTGTCTACTGAGACCATTCCATTCATTCACCACCCTATTTGTGAACCACTTTTTCCCTATTTCCTTTCTAATTCTACGCTTTTCCAGCTTGAATCCGTTACTTCTTGTTCTACCCTGGTTAAAAGCCGTAAGAACTTTTCCTACCTCTCCTTTATTAAATCCCTTTTATCTACTTAAAAACTTCTATCAGATCGCCCCTTACTCTGCGTCTCTCGAGTGAGTGTGATTTTAATAACTTCAATCTCCTCTCATAACTAAAGTTGATCCCTTGTATCATTTTGGTCATCCTTCTCTGCACTGTTTCTAACAAGGCTATATCCTTCCTGTAATATGGAGACCAAAACTGAACCGCATAGTCTAGGTGAGGCCTAGACTAGAGCCAGATAAAGCTTTAGAATAACTTCCGCACTTCTACTTTTAACACTTCTGGTAATGAATCCTAATACTCTATTAGCTCTATTTCTGGCCTCAATACATTGTTTCCTAGGTCGGAGGTCTGGGCTCACCCTCACTCCAAGATCTCTTTCACCTTCTGATCTTTTCAGCGATACATTGCTTATGATGTATCTATTACCAGGGTTTTTTCTACCAACATTCATAACGCTGCATTTATCAATATTAAATTCCATCTGCCATCAGACTGCCCACTCGTTAAGTTTATCTAAGTCTCCCTGCAATATGTTTACATCAGACTGTGATCCAATAATCCTACCTAACTTAGTATCATCAGCAAACTTGCTGATATCACTGCTAATCCCACTATCCAAGTCGTTGGTAAATCAAAAATAGTAATGGACCCAAAACAGACCCTTGTGGAACTCCACTTGTCACCAGTCCCCATTCAGATTTAGCACCATTAATTGTAACCCTTTGTTGCCTATTACTTAGCCAAGCTCTGATCCAATGAAGAGCCTTCCCATCTATTCCATGAGCCCTAACCTTATTTAAGAGTCGCTCGTGTGGTACTTTGTCAAATGCCTTACTAAAGTCCAGATATATTATATCATAATCCTTATCATTATCTGCCGTCTCATAAACTTTCCTATAAAAACTCAATAAATTGGTGAGACATGACCTACCCTTGGTGAATCCATGTTGTGAATCATTGATCAAACTATGTTTATCTAAGTGCTCTCTAATGTTTTATGCAATAATAGATTCTAATAATTTACCCACCACTGATGTTAGACTTACGGGTCGATAATTTGACTTTAGTCCTCTGTCTCTCTTCTTAAATATGGGAACAACATTTCCTTTCCTCCACAATAATGGAACATCGCCTATCTCAACCGATTTCCTAAAAATGTGCACTAACGACTCACTAACAACCTCCTTGCATTCCTTTAATACCCTGGGATACACTTCATATGGTCCTGGCGATTTAAAAATTTTCATTTTAGCTATACCCTCTTCCACCATTTCCCTAGTTATCAAAATATCTTTGAGTTTCTCCTCATCGCTTCCTTTGAACATCTGTTCACTATCAGGTATCGTCTGTGTATCCTCCTCTGTAAAAACACTTAAGAAATAATCATTTAGACTTACACATATCCTCATCCGTATTTAAGACCTCACCCTGTCCTGACCTTAACGGCCCAACTAATTCCCTTGTCTTTGTTTTATATACCTGATAGAACCCTTTTGGGTCCCTTTTCGCCTGTCCTGCTACTTTAATCTCATAATTGTTTTAGCAACTCGAGTTAATTTCTTCACTGTCCTTGCCATCACGTTATATTGTTCTTTGTTTACCAATCCTGCCTTGAACCTTAAATAAATGTTTCTTTATACTCCAATGTTGTGTTTTAAATTGGTGGTCATCCATTTTGGATCACTCTTTCTGGACCTTATTTCCCTATAAGAAATATTTCTTTTCTGTCCGTCAATTATATTCCTTACAAATGAGGTATAATCCTCCTCAACCCTATCCTCACTTCCATTTCTAACCTCTCTAATTACCTCCTCAGCCCTGACCTCACTTCCCTGTCTAACTGCTCTAATTACCTCCTCAGCAACGACCTCACTTCCATATCTAACCGCGCCAATTACCTCCAGGTGCCTTCTTAATCCTTCATAATTGGCCTTTCCAGCTGTCATCGCCCTGTCGTTATCCTGGGAAACTTTCTTCCCCTCCATCCCACACCTCTTATTAATAACCTCCAGGTGTCTTCTTAATCCTGCATAATTGGCCTTTCTGAAATTAGGTATTCGATGCTTATTGCCACTTAATTTTCCAACTTTCCATTTTAAACTAAATCTGATCTCATAATGGTCGCTATTATCTAAATTCCCACCGACCTCCACATTTGTAACTAAATCGTCTCTATTTGTCAGCAATAGATCTAGAATATTATCTCCTCTAATAGGTTCCTTGATTGCTTGACTTAGGAAGTTATCCTGGATTATATCTAACAATTCATCTGTGTCGCTGTCACCTATGATTAAATCCCAGTCTATATTCCTAAGATTAAAATCTCCCACCACGCATAGTCGATTATATCTGCAGGCCTTGTTTATTTCTTCCCATATAGGAGCTGAATCCTCTTTACATAAGTTTGGAGGCCTATACACTACAGCTAAAACCATTTTCTCAGTTCTCTCTGTAACCTCTACCCATATAGACTCTATGCTGTCATCTGTTTTTATAACATTATTAACACAACACTGCAATGCATCTCTTGCATAAAGCGCAACTCCTCCACCTCATCTGCCTACTCTGTCCTTGTGAAATAACTTATACCCAGCTATCTCGACTTCCGGATCAAATACCTTTCCTGACATATCCAACCATGTTTCTGTTAATGCTATTATATCAAAATCCTCTACACTATTTATTCCTCGCAGGAAATCTATCTTTTTTTTAAATACTCCTACAGTTTGTATAGTAAACTTTCAAGCAACTCCTATTCTTTTTGTCAATTTTCCCTTTATCTTTAACTCCTCCTCTCTCTTCTTACGAATCACTTTAGTTCCCTGCCTTCTGATACTCCTTCTATTGTCGCAAGTTTCCTTTACCCCGACCCCAGTGTCTAAACCCCGGTTCTCTGTCTTAAAAAAGCCTACAGTGCATCTACCTCCCTTTCAAGGGATTCAGACAAGATCTCTCGACTACTCGGCAGCTGGCGGGTGGGCTGGCGAATGCGGGGCGGGGCGGGGCGCACTTGGTTTTCGTATAATTCTGTCACTTCTCTGGTTTCTGAGACACTGAATATTATTTCCTGGCAAAGTTTTAGTGTTTTTTCTGATGGACGTACATTGTTATCAATGGAAACGGCGACCTTAGGATTTGGTGATAAAAAAGAAAAGAATAATGTATTGGGTTTACGGAAAATAAAATACCTCCATCTGAAAAAAACACTAATTTTAGGCAAGGAGAAACTAGTCAGTGTCTTAGAAAATGACCGCACAGCTGGGCTGGCTGGGCTGGCTGGCTGGCTGGCTGGGCTGGCTGGTCTGGGCTGGCTGGGCCAGCCAGCCAGCCTGACGGCTGGGGCCGTCACGGTGACGTCACGATAACAAGACGCATGTAGACTACGTAGAAAGAATTGGGAGCTCCGAATAATGTGAGCTGGTACGCGCGTCTCTCAAGGTCAGTGACGTCATCACTGCTCCAGCAACGTGGTCGCGTGAGCTCTGGTTCACCCTACACAGGCAGGGAGTGACGTCACTGTGACGTACTGTGAGGCGGGTTTCACACCATGTATTTGCTGTCCCTGTCTACGTGGGCGTGGCGATCAGTGACGTCACAGTGACGTCGCCCCGCCACTCTCGCAGCTACGTAGAAAGAATTGGGAGCTCCGAATAATGTGAGCTGAGACGCACGTCTCAAGCTCAGTGACGTCATCACTGCTCCAGCAATGGGGTGGTCGCGGGGAGCCTGTGTTCACATTACACCGGCAGGAAGTGACGTCACTGTGACGTACTGTGAGTCACTGATGACAAGATGCACGTAGACTACGTCCAGCAAAAACGTGAAGTGTGAACCGGGCCTCTGATGACAAGACGCACGTAGACTACGTCCAGCAAAAACGTGAAGTGTGAACCGGGCATTTAAGGTTGGTCCATGTTGCTGAAAAGTTTACAAATGTTTACTTTTCTAACTTCCCCCCNCACCTTCCTGCTCCGCTCGCCGTCTTCCCCATCTCCCGGTGGTGGTGTAGTAGCTGGAGGAGGACCTGCTCCTTCGATGGTAGCCGGGCTCCGGTGATTTCATCGATGGAGCCCTTGTCCGATCAGCTTGTCATCAGCCAAGATTACTAGCGGCTCTTGTTGCCATGTTGATAACCTGAGGGAGAAAAAAAGTGGAAATTTAGAAAAATCCTGAAATTCGAGTCACGTCACCTAAATGTTCACTTTGTCGGGACCTCTTAATATTACTCAATTCGCCCAAAATTTCAATGCAATACTGTTTTACTATGAGAGAACCAGAATAACACACGAGCGTGCAACATTTCAAAACTTTTGCATTTTGGGACACCCTACTGGTTATGTCCTCAGCACACGAACAGTAACATAACTCCATCGCTCTTATCAATTCACACCACCTTCATGTGACCGTCTCTAATGACCTGCTGGTAACTTCTATGTCTAATCTAACCTTCACAATATTCCCTTAATCCACAACAACACCACATAGATCTGGTTCTAGATTATAGGTGGCAATACCCAGCTCACCTGCCAGATATAATACTAGACTGCACCTCACTGAAACCTCTTCACCTCCAGCTATCACAAGATGCAGATTCAGCCTGAGGCACAAGCCTCCACCGAGGTCTAGATGTAGTACACTTGTAGCAACCACAAGGACTCTGCTATCTGCACACGATCCCTCCTTAATTCAGCAAAACTACTCCTTTGGCAGTGTTGGCCTCAGCATCCGAACACATACAGGCCACCAATCCTGCCAAGAGCCAAAACTATACTATATCTTACTCCTGTTACGGTTATCACCATACATCTCCACATAACTAGCACAAATATAGAGCACAACCTACCTCTTTATACACCGAAAATTTCCTCTAGTAACCAGTACACCTCCTCCCCAGTGTCCTCTGACTCCTCTCCTCTCCCACCCAAAACAATCCTTGTCTTAGCAGTGCCAAAACAAAACAAGTGAGCAGAGTTTCCGCCAGCCTTCCTATTTCGAATCCTCACATTCACCACCTCCAACTTTGTGCGTGCCCCCACGCACACTATCTCCACAAGCAATGCACTTAGATCCTTCTTTTTTCTGTTCAGCCAGCCTCCGAGAACGCTTAAGCCTTGTGGCTTCTCTCACTTCCACCTTAGCTGTTCTACTTGGTTCTTCCTCCAGTGGCAGTTCTATGGGGGGGGGGGGGAGCCATGGCCCCCCCCAGATTGTAGGCTTGCCCCCTGCTTGGCCCCCCTACTTTCAAGCCGCGATCGTGGCCCCGTCGCAGCGGCCGCTGTCGAGCACAACTCACTACCACGCCACGTGGCTTCTCTCTGGCCTGCCTCTAGTCAGTCAACTGGCCTACAGAAATTGTGTCAACACGTCGGTAGAATCACCACAATTTCCTCTAATAATGTACAGTGCAAGACAAAAGTCGTGTCGTGATTTTAGGTGAAGATATCTGGTAAAGGGCTATCCTTTCAGTGCTGTCAGCTCTGTCATAGGAACAGTTGGTAGCACTCCTGTAGTGGAGTGCTATACATACGAGTTTGATACTCGTATGTACACACAACACGTGTTGTAATGGTTTCCATAATCCTCATGTTTGTGGCGACAGTGGCCTTCTCTGCGTACTTTGTACTACCATCTTATGCAATGCAGATGACGCATTCGTGAGGAGTGGCTTTCGACGATGGAAAAAAGCACATGGAAAAGAAGGTGCCATAGAAAAGCACCTGAACTCTCAGTGCCACAAGTCCTCCTGTATTGCATAGTCTGACTAACAATGTAAATCTAAGCTGAGAAGACATCTATTGTTCAGAGTATAAGTGAGGCATACCAGAAGAAAGTTCATGAAAATCGTCATTACATAAAGACTGTTGGTGAAATAATCCTGTTGACAGTAATGCAGAACATTGCCCAGAGAGGACACAGGGAAGGTGATGATCAACTGAATCCAGGAAATGTCCATAAGTTCCTTAGATTTACAACTAAACATGATCCTATCATAGCTGAATGTGTCAAAAGTGGTCCAAAGAATGAAAAGTACACTAGTTCTGCGATACAAAATGAGATTATTTACACACGTACATATAATATATGGTGAAAGAAGAAATTGCAGAAAGTGTGAAATCATGTCATTACTTTTCTGTTCAAGCTGATGAAGCCAAAGATGTTAGAAAATCAGAGCAGTTGGCACTAGTTAACAAATTTTATGATGAAAAGTCACATACTATTTCAGGCGCCTAGAACCAGTGTCGCAAGCAACAAAAAGTAAAATCTGAGAAAAACGAGATACATTTTTTGCAACTTTCAGAATGTGACATCTACTCAATGAATTGAGTTAGGAGGTTGGGCTTGGTGTCAAAATGTTCGTTGATTTATATAATTTACAACCAGAATAGTGAAATAAGTGAGATGGTAGAGCATTCTGAAAAACAAATTGATGATCGCATTTTTCTCCGATTTAATTTTGTTAAGAATAACACTAAACCACATTAAATTGTAGCTAACTAGCCCACTCATTGCAACTTTCCGTTATTATTCATGTTTTTTTCATTCTCTAGGACTCATGAGATTCACAACCATCACAAAACGATCATGTTTAATGAAATTATACATTTTATTAAGAAGAGGGGCGAGGTCGGCGAACTGTGATAAATGTCTGCAGTTTCTCCACATCACTGTACAGTGTACTCATTTCTACGCATCACGACAACTGTGTATCTGGCAGCAATAGCACTTCTAATGGCTCTGCAATACCCTTCGAAATCATAAATCTTACCAGTTACCCTTATACACTTTTCAATGTTACCAAAGGCCCGGTCACAGGCCATGAAACTATGGCCAGGTACTAAGAAAAGGTGTTCAACACTCTAGAATTTACCTGCATGGATTTGTTTAAGAAAATACAGAATGACATTAATGTTTTTGTTCTGTCCACCACTATTGTCTGTCATCACCTTTAACTTCCGAAATGGTGCTCTAGCATACTCACCCTCGACCTACCTATTAAGATAGGCAACTATCTCTGCACTATCTCGCCCCCCCATTGACTTCGTCCCAAACATAGAAGTTAGACCTATTATTTTCAGATCGTGAATGCAGAGGTTGTATATCTGCAATTTCTTCTTATAGTTGGCAATGTTGGTAGAAATTTGTGGTATAGGGAGGGTCTGCTGGAGACCAAAGCAGATGGCACGGCAATCAGGGTCATCATCGGCTGCTAACTCCTTCAAAATATGTTGCCCCCTTCTAGCCACATATTTGTGAGCCTCATACTCTGGCTGTGTCCTAGCCTTATCCTCTTCACTGGCATTAGTAAATTGTACATCGTACTGATGACACCGGGAGCAGGTGTCTGTTCTAGGAGGCTTGAACCCAAGTCAAAATTTTGTGTTGAATGCCTCGATGTAGTAACTGTTCTTCACCACCGGCTCGCCTGGGTGCTCGAATTCCATCCATTCGGTGTATAACCTGTACATCTTCGCCCTGCTTAGGCTGCCATCTAAGTACCGCATGTAGGGAGATTTGGCACGTGTGTAGTGGCTGCTTACAGTCGGGAAACTGCCGATGTGTGCAATAACTCTTTGTAGTTGTGCATCACTAATAACATTAGCAGGAGTGTGTTTGCCATGCTTGTCACTGTTTGGGCTCCCTGTAGCTGTGACAGATTTCAAGGCTGTTTCAACACGTGTCTCACCTACAGTCAAAATACCAAGGAAACCCTTCTTGCAGACGGTGTAGGTTTGGTCAAGGTACGAAAGGGTGTACTGAAGGGTGCAGCCTCGTCGTCTAGTTTCGTTGGGATCTTCTATAGGGCGACGACGTTTCACACGCTTTTTATGCACACGTTTCTGTATGTAGGCATTCTGTAGTGCAAAATCACCGATGGCCCAAAATTTCTTGTGCATGATTAGGCAATGTAATTTTTTCACAACACCCACCAGCACAGGGAGGCCCCATAACCCATGCCTGGATGTGGCGGCCTGTAGACCTGCTCACGTATGCTTTCCCCATATTTCTTCGTCTTTTAGCGATGTTTTTTTTCCACTCCACAGGATTACGCACCCTTTTTCTACCCCTGGAGGGCCCTGGCTCCTCAGGTGGCACGTTGTTGTCCCCCATGTTGATGAAAGGCACACATGTTAGGTAAAAAAAAAAAAAAAAAAAAACCCACTTATTACAGGGTATGCATGAGTGGCGGGAGGGAGACAGACACTGATGAAGCACGTGCGCTCATTGGTCCAGGCGTGTCACGGGACTCACAACACGGGCCGTCATTGGCTGGCTTTACCTCACTGTTGTCGGGAAGGACTTGAGATGCTCTGGCACCAGCTTGCCTTGCCTCGAGTGCGGCAAGAAGGTTCATTGGATAATTTCCTTTGAATAGATTTTCGACCCTATTGCGCGGTCCATTCTGATGTCTTCTCTATGTTCCGGGATAGTAGCAAGGTTGGGGAAGACAATGCAATAAAAATCTACTTTTCGGCCGGAGTTTCGCTTGTGAAACTCTGGTTCTCGGCGTCTCATTTAGGAGTGCTTTATTTCATTCACTCGCATGGTTTTGTTGGATGCTGTATCTATCACGAACATAATCTTTAAAAGTTTGGAAAAACTGTGTTTGGATTACAAGTCTTCACTTGTAGGCTTAGGATTTGATGGAGTATCAGTCATGAGTGGAGGAATCAGTGGTGTTCAGAACCGCATTCGTGATAAAGCTCCTTTTGCCTATTATGTACACTGCTACGAACACAGGATCAATTTGGATTTTATCATTGCTGCATAGTATGTGCCTCAAGCAGCTGAATTCTTTTAGTCTGCTTGAAAAACTATATATTCGTTAGTAACTCTGTAGTTCACAAGAAGTTTCTTTCTATATAGCATGAAATATTTCCTGAAGAACAAGTACTAGAACTCTCAACATCTCAGTGACACACAGTCGTGGTGTCAGGCCACCTCGTGTGAAAACATTTTGCTGAGTCTGGAATGCATAATAAGACTCCTGAAGGAGACTTCTGCAGATGACACTGGATCTCGAGCTGTATCCGCTCGAGGTATAATTGCGCAAATAGACGCAGAATTTGTTTACTTACAGTATTTTTTCTCGGAAATTCTAGGAAAAATTCATAAAGTATCACAGCAGCTACAGGACAAACAAGCATACCTAGGAAAAACAGTCAAGCTCATTTAATCACTCAACGAAGATTTAGCTGATATGCGAAACTCCAGCTTGATCGAGCAGTACTCTGAGAAGGTTAGTGAACTCTGTAAGAAATGCTGCATTTCACCATTAATGGCTAGAAATCAAAGAAGAAAACCGCGACAACTTGATGAATTCATCTTGCTGGAAACAACCGGTCAAAGATCTGACTCGAGTCACGTGCAGCACATCAGTATCTTGTATGAAGTATTAGACTGTTTGATTAGCAAATTAGACCGTCGTTTTTCCAATGAATCACGTGCGATTGATTTTCTGTGGTATTTCAGCTCTGTCCTGGAGGACAGACATTCTTGTCTGAAGAAAATTTGAAGGCATTTGCAGTTGCATACTCAGTCAATCAAAGTGATTTAAAACATGAGATTCCTCTGAAAAAATTGCTCATGAAAGAACCTGAACAACCTATATCAATTGCACAATTTTCCTGTCGTGCATATGTCCTTACAAGGCTGCATTTGACTGTTTGTACAAGTTATTGCTGATAGCCGTAACAATTCCTGTTACCCAGCGCTTCATGTGAGAGAAGCTTTTTTCACAAATTTAATTAGTGAAAAAAAAAATTGAAAATTCTTGTACATGACAGACTGAGTAAACCATTGCATCGAAAAAAACAAAAAAAAAAAATGTGTCGATTGAAGTCACTCTCTGAGGGAATTTATTTAGATTGATTTTGTGATTAATTTGACAGTCGGCATGATAATCGTAGATTAAGCTGCACTAAATATATTGCTGCCAAAATTAAAACGGTAATTGGTGTGGTTCTAATGTAGCATTTACATGCAAGCTGAATCCATAGCTATTACCCGTCCTACATATATTCAACATGAGGTTAGGATTAGGTTGTTCGGGTAATAATTCTCCCAGCAGGCAGCAGGGCGAGACAAGCGGACTACATAAGAACATAAGAAACATAATGAAATAAGAAATAATGGAAGCTACAAGAGGCCGCGAGCCTACACGTGGGTGAGTTCCTTTAGCCTAACACTACCTACATCTGCCTTTTCATCCCATCATGAACTATCCACTCCTTCTTAAAGCTCCCCTAATGACTCCGCACTAACTACCTGTCCTAAACTGAGACCATTCCATTCATTCACCACCCTAATTTGTGAACCACTTTTTCCCTATTTCCTTTCTAATATCAACGCTTTTCAGCTTGAATCCGTTAACTTCTTGTTCCTACCTGTTAAAAGCCGTAAGAACTTTTCCTACCTCTCCTTTAATTAAATCCTTTTATCTACTTAAAAACTTCTATTCAATCGCCCGCTTACTCTGCGTCTCTCGCGTGAGTGTGATTTTAATATACCTTCATCTCCTCTCATAACTAAAGTTGATCCTCTTGTATCATTTGGTCATCCTCGCTCACTGTTTCTACAAGGCTATATCCTTCGCTGTATAATGGAGACCACCACTGAACCGCATAGTTCTAGGTGAGGCCTAGACTAGAGCCAGAATTAAAGCTTTAGAATAACTCCGCACTTCTACTTTTAACACTTCTGGTAATGATCCTATACTCTATTAGCTTTTTCTGGCCTCAATACATTGTTTCCTAGGTCGGAGTCCTGGGCTCACCCTACTCCAAGATCTCTTTCACCTTCTGAATCTTTTTCAGCGATACTTGCTTATAATGTATCTAGTTACCAGGGTTTTTCTACCAACATTCATAACGCTGCATTTTCAATATTTAACTTCCATCTGCCATCAGACTGCCCACGTCGTTAAATTTATATCTAAGTCCTCCCTGCAATATGTTTACACAACTGTGATCCAATACTCCTACCTAACTAGTATCTCAGCAAACTTGCTGATATCACGCTATCCCCTATCCAAGTCGTTGGTAAATCAAAATAGTATGGACCCAAAACAGACCCTTGTGTCACTCCACTTTGTCACCGAATTCCCCATTCAGATTTAGCACCATTAATTGGGTAACCCTTTGTTGCCTATACTTAGGCCAACTTGATCCCATGAAGAGCCTTCCCATCTATTCCATGAGCCCTACCTTATTTACGAGTCGCTCGTGTGGTAACTTTGTCAATGCCTTACTAAAGTCCAGAATATTATATCATAATCCTATCATTATCTGCCGTCTCATAAACTTTCCTATAAAAACTCAATAAATTGGTGAGACATGACCCTACCCTTGGTGAATCCATGTGTGAAATCATTGATCAAACTATGTTTATCTAAGTGCTCTCTAATGTTTTATGCAATAATAAGATTCTAATAATTTTTACCCACCCTTAGTTAGGACTTACGGGTCGATAATTTGACTTTGTCCTCGTCGCTCTTACCTTAAATATCGAACAACATTTCCTTTCCTCCACAATAACTGGAACATCTCCTATCTCACCGATTCCTAAAAAATGTCACTAACGACTCACTAACAACCTCCTTGCATTCCTTTAATACCTGGGTACACTTCATATGGTCCTGGCGCTTTAAAAAATTTTCATTTTAGCTATACCCTCTTCCACCATTTCCTAGTTATCAAAATATCTTTGAGTTTCTCCTCATCGCTTCCTTTGAAACATCTGTTCACTATCGGTATGCGTCTTGTATCCTCCTCTGATAAAAACACTTAGAAATAAGCTTGTAGACTTACACATATCCTCATCCGTATTTAGACCTCACCTGTCCTGACCCTTACGGCCCAACTAATTCCCTTGTCCTTTGTTTTATATACCTGATAGAACCCTTTTTGGGTCCTTTTTTCGCCTGTCCTGCGAACTTTAATCTCATAATTGTTTCTTAGCAACTCGAGTTATATTTCTTCAACTGTCCTTAGCCATCCACGTTATATTGTTCTTTGGTTTACCATCCTGCCTTGAACTTAAATCAATGTTTCTTTATACTCCAATGTGTGTTTTAAATTGTGGTCATCCATTTTGGATCACTCTTCTGGACCTTATTTCCCTATAAGAAGTATTTCTTCTGGTCGTCAATTATACGTTCCCTTCCAAATGAGGTAATAATCCTCCTCGAACCCTATCCTCACTTTCCTTTCTAACCTCTCTAATTCCCTCCTCAGCCCTGGACCTCACTATCCCTGTCCTAACTGCTCTAATTACCTCCTCAGCACGACCTCATCCATATCTAAACAGAGAACCAATTCCGCTCCAGGTGCCTTCTTAATCCTTCATAATTGGCCGTTCCGCTGTCATCCGCCCTTTCGTTTATACTGGGAAACTTCTTCCCCTCCATCCCACCCCTCTTATATAACCTCCAGGTGTCTTCTTAATCCTGCATAATTGGCCTTTCTGAAGATTAGGTATTCGATGCTTATTGCCACTTAATTTTCCAACTTTCCATTTTAAACTAAATCTGATTCTCATAATGTTCGTATTATCTAAATTCCCACCGACCTCCACATTTGTAACTAAATCGGTCTCTATTTGGTCAGCACTAATCTAGAATTTATCATCTCTAATAGGTTCCTTTATTGCTTTGACCTTAGGAAGTTATCCTGGATTATATCTACAATTCATCTTTGCGCTGTCACCATATGATAATCCCAGTCTATAACTCCTAAGATTAAAATCTTCCCACACCATAGTCGATTATATCTGCATGCCTTGTTTTATTTCTTGCCCATATTGGAGCTGAATCCTATTTACCTAAGTTTGGCGCCTATACAATGCAGCTAAACAGTTTCTCATTTCTCTCACTTAACCTTCTCTCTAACCCATATAGACTCTAATGCTGTCACTGTTTTTGATAAAATATTAACACAAACACTGCAATGCATCCTGCATAAAGCGCAACTCTCCACTCATCTGCCTACTCTGTCCTTGTGAAATACTTATACCAGCTATCTCGCTTCCGGATCAAATACCTTTCACGTGACTTCCAACCATGTTTCTGTTAATGCTATTATATCAAATCCTCTAACACTATTTATTCCTCGCAGAATCTATCTTTTTTCAATACTCCTACAGTTTGTATAGTAAACTTTCATCAAGCAACTTCCTATTCTTTTTGTCATTTCCCTTTAATCTTTAACTCTTCCCTCTCTCTTCTTTACGAATCACATTTATTCCCTGCCTTCATGATACCTCCTTCTATGTCGCAAGTTTCCTTTACCCCTACCCCAGTGTCTAACCCCCGGTCTCTGTCTTAAAAAAGCCTACATTGCATCTACCTCCCTTCAAGGGATTCAGACAAGATCTCTCGACTACTCGGCAGCTGGCGGGTTGGCTGGCGATGCGGGCGGGGCGGGGCGCACTTGGTTTTCGTATAATTCTGTCACTTCTCTGTTTCTGAGACACTGAATATTATTTCCTGGCAAAGTTTAGTGGGTTTTTTTCTGGAAATGGACGTACATTGTTATCAATGGAAACGGCGACCTTAGGATTTGGTGATAAAAAAGAAAGAATAATGTATTGGGTTTACGGAAAAATATAATACCTCCATCTGAAAAAACACTAATTTTAGCAAGGGAACTAGTCAGTGTCTTAAGAACATGACCGCACGCCTGGGCTGGCTGGGGCTGGCTGGCTGGCTGGCTGGCTGGCTGGGTCTGGGGCTGTCCTGGCCCAGCCGCCACCTGACGGCTGAGGCAGTCACGGTGACGTCAACGATACAAGAACGCATGTATACTACGTAGAAAGAATTGGGAGCTCCGAATAATGTGAGCTGGTACGCGCGTCTCTCAAGGTCGTGCGTCATCACTGCTCAGCAACGTGGTCGCGTGAGCCTCTGGTTCACCCTTACCCCGGCAGGGAGTGACGTCACTGTGACGTACTGTGGAGGCGGGTTTCACCACTACACAACGTCATTTGCTGTCCGTGTCTACGTGGGCGTGGCGAATCAGTGACGTAACTGTGAGTCGCCCCTCTCACTCCTCGCAGCTACGTAGAAAGAATTGCGAGCTCACACGACATAATGTGAGCTGCGCGCACGTCCTCAAGCTCAGTGACGTCATCACTGCTCCAGCAATGGGTGGTCGCGGGATCCTGTGTTCACATTACACCGGCAGGAAGTGACGGTCCACTGTCTACTAGTGAGTCACTGAGAATGACAAGATGCACGTGAGACTACTCCAGCAAAAACGTGGAAGTTGTGAACCGGGCCTCTGATGACAAGAACGCGTAGACTACGTCCAGCAAAAACGTGAGTGTGAACCGGGCATTAAGCGTATTTTGTTCGATCCCTTGGAAGTAAAATTTTACTTATTAAGCTCCGCCCACTATAATTTTACTCTTTTGCGTGCATAGAACTGAGGCAGATACACTTCGGCCAGCGATATTTTACTCTTTCCTGAAATTATACAGTCGTGGTGTGTTGGTGGTTTTCAGAGCCTGGCCTCAGATCGCGCGCTATGAGAAAATCTTATCAAACTCCTCCCGTAAATGTTTTTCTCTTATTCCTTTAATTCTCATCCCAATTCAACATTCATTACATGCGCACTGACATCACAAGCATACTGTAGTTAATTAATTTAGTAAGGAGTAGTAAGGAGTAGAGTAGGTGACTCTTTAACAGGTAAGAAGTCACAAATATTAAAATTCTAATTTCCTCCCGCGACGTCTGGGAACATTTCCCAATCCCTCGAATTTTTTCAATGTGTCCGAATCTTCGTTGATGCTTGCTGGCTTAGCACCAAAACGGTTATTATTTGGCTATATACGTCAAATACTTAAATATATATTCATGATGAATATTACATTTGCATAGAAATGGTATAAATTTGGTATTATATGTTATATCACACAAGAAAGCCTTTTAGAGAACCTGCGCAGGGCACGAATACGAACATTTTCATCATCTGAATTGCTCCAACAACGAGTAGTAAGTCTCGATCTGTGTGTAAAAACACCACACGATCCACCACACACCCACCACCAACCCAGGCACCCCCCGCACCACCACCCACCCACCCACCCACGCCCATCCCCCATACCGCCCCACCCACAGACAAACACCCCACCACACGTCCCATCACCCATCCGCCACACACACCCACCACACCCACCCACCACAATCCGCCCACCCACACCCACCCACCACAAACCCCAAAAATCCCCCCCCCCGCCCCCACACACCCCACCCACCACACGGACCCATCACCCATCCGCCCCCCACAACGCCCATTCGATACATCGCCCACCGACACAACCACCCACATCACGCCCATCACACATCGCCCACCACACACCCACCCACCACACGCCCATCATACAATCCGCCCACCACACCCCACCCCCACACTCCCTTCACACACCCGGCCCACCACACACCCGCCCATGGATGTTAAACGGGGGGATGCACTGGAGGGATGATCACAACCAGCATTCATCTAGGTTTAGGCAAGAATAATTCGTGACACGTAGATGTAGTGTACACTTAGCCTACAATACTATAGTCATGATAGCATTAAACATCCTCGACGCACATCGTGATGCTGTGTAGCAATAGATATTCAAATCACAGTTTCATAGCGCCCTAAAACATTTCAGTTTAATATCAGTCCATCTATGATTAGAAACAATGCTCGGCCATTCTAAGAGCTCAAAACAATTAGAATATCGATGTGTAATACAGACAAATCGACGCTACTACTCTTGCTGTGCCTTCAATAATGTCAACCTACGATATTCCCCTTGAACTCTGTATAGGTAATGAAGTGTAACGACACTTTTATACTCTCGGCAACATCAAGAAAGCGCTTTGGCAGCGCTACAATCTATTTTGGTGGTGGCAAGCAGGGGCGACTTAATAAGTGATAATTTTCTTCCGGAAGGACACTACAAAATACGCCTTTAGTGTAAGTTGTCATGGTCAACATAGGTTTATGCAAAATGAAAATATACGAGTTTTACATTAATCATGGCGTTATAATGAGGATTGTTGACAAAATAGAAGCATTCGACCACATGTGTCCTACAACATTCTACTATAATACTGTAGAGGAATGCTTCAAGGCGGTTGTATGGGTTAATATTACCTTCTCTTTGCATGCATGAAGGTAATTTATTACCAATACACCCGCCTTGAAGCATTCATCTACAATATTTAGTAGAATGTTGTAAGACACATGTGGTCGAATGCTTTTATTTTGCCAACAATCCTCATTATAACGCCATGAATAATGTAAAACTCGTATATTACGTAAACTCGAGGCGGTAAATTACGTATTACTCGTAA
>JACEEZ010023250.1:172500-180000 GCA_016584305.1 Chionoecetes opilio
GAGCGCGTGGTCGTTCAGTAGGGCACGCAGGAATTGCTTAAAGGGGACCAAAACACTCACTCCAATGGCTGGAGTTTGTCTGTTGTATGCGGAGGCAAGGTAACATCAACCGATACCATGCATTATCGCAAACTCAACAGGCTGAATGTTCATGTGACATTCAGCATTGTCCATGATCCGAAGAATCTGTTCTCTCTCTACAGAAGAACAGACTTCTCATGGAGATGCTGAAAGTGGTCTGCACGAAGCATTCCCATTCATCCAGCACTAGGGCAATATCCCTTGGAACCAAAGACGTGTTCCTCATAAAGCGTGATTCCATCGGCAATCTGGAATTATAAACACTGGGGGATGGCCTGCCCCACAGCATTTATAATGCCCCAAACGTCATCTGTCACCGCGTTCACATTACCTGCGTGGCTACTGGCTGGCCTCTCGCACACACAAACTGACTGGGAGGGGCTTCATAATTCAGAACAGTCGCAATGATCTCTCATCCAAATTGTATATCCGGTCCGGCGTGAATATGTACTTCTCCAAGCTAATGTGTAAGCCTTAAAGAAGTTTTCCACATTGGACTTTGTTGAAGCAACAATCCTGGCAATGGACATGCCTTCCGTAGCCTTCAATACAAGGTTTGGATGACGGTGTCATGAAGGCATAGTACCAGTCCCTTGTCGCCATTTCTCTTTCTCCCAGGCAGCAGGGATGCTCTTGCTCCCACGATACAAGCTATGGCATACTGGTACACCATCCTACGCACATCGTGTCATAGGCAGGCCGTAGAACAGCTTGGCTGCGTGGATGGTATAATCAGCATGGAAATTTCTTGTGAGGGCTGAAAACTCTATGCTACGGAAGGCAACAGCCATATAGGTAACTCCATCCGACGCTTCTTCGATAGGATAGAAAGGCGTCCTGTAGACAAAAGAAATGATTAGGACTTAAAAGGCCCTTGCTGGCAACAAAAGTTGACAAAAAAATTAATAAATAGACGCTTGAGCATCCTTTAACAAAGAAATTATTAGGACTTTAGAAGGGCCCTTGCTGCAATAAGCTACAAAAAATGATAATTTTAAATCTATAGAATCTATAGACCCTTAAGCTTATCCCTGAGGTCTTTTTGCATGACCTCATCCAGGGAGACCCTCAAGAAGACGTGGGATGAGGTCATACAAAAAGACCTTTGGGGAGATATGAACTAAATAGAGCAACTTACAGCAAGAGTTTTTTTTCTTGATGTTGAATCTGTCAGCGGCTTCTTTCAGGCTGCAGCTAGTTGCCACGCGGGTGCTTAAAGTCATCCTCCAGGTCAGTGCGGTCCATCTCTTGTCGCTCTTCCTGACATATTTTGCGAGGCATGATGACGGTGATGCGGTAGGTTAGGTTGATCTGAAAGATTTAATGACATTTAGACATCAATGCATAGTTAGGTTTTAGGTATTAGTTTAGGTTAGCTTAGCTTAGTATTTTTTACAGTTGGGGGTAAAAAAGAGGCGATCTTGCATTGCCACCATATTATTTTGGACTATGATCTGGCGAATAATGTGGGGGATCACCGCCCGTCATGCCACCAAAATATGCAAGTGTTAAATGTTTTTTTTAACCATAAAAAATAAGTCTAGATCATTCTATACATAACTCACTTTACTAATAGTGTAGCTTTCATATGCTATAGATAATAACACGGATATAGCATCATAATTTAATACCAATCACCTTCACTTTTACACCAACAAAAAAAAAAAAAAAACACTGTTTTTCCATTTTTTAAATGCACTAGTTCACCCACCACCATTTAATATCAGCTAATCTGCATATTCAGTCCTTTTTTTTCTTATGTTTTTCTAAGTATTTAAAAATATTAGATTTTCCAAAATCGGAGTGATGCGGGGGATCACCGAACGTCAATGCCCGAAAATATGCAGTGTTTAATAATTGGGTTTTTTTTAACCATAAAAATTATTCTAGAATCATTCTAATAACCATAAATCACTTATATCAGAGTTAGTTCATGTGCTTATAGCATAATAACACTGATATCGCATCATAATTTAAACCAAATCACCTTCAACTTTATGCCACAAAAAAACACTGTTCCTTTAATTTCAATGACTAGTTCACCACCACCATTTAATATCATGCGAATATACATAGTCATCACTGTTTGTTATGTTTGTGTAGGTATTTAAAAAGATATAGCTTTTTAAATTTCACTGTACGTTGATCCCCCGCACTTCCACCATACGTTGATCCCCCGCGCCCCCAATTTTTTTGTAAATAATGCCACCGCGGCCTGTTCGAAAGCATGCACTACTTTTCACTCAATAACATGTCAATACGGTATACCTCGTATTGCAACTTACCTCAAAGAATCACGCATCACAGCCGACATGAGAAAACTATATAAGAACGGCGAAAAGTGACAAGGAACATACGAAAAATAAAATTTCTTACCTTGGTAAACACGGAGGTGACGCTGACGCAAACCCTGTTGCATGTATTCACTGAGCGTGGCGCTGCATCCGGGTGGCATGGTGGCGCGAAATTTGAATTAATTTTCGCGTTGTAGCCTTCGTACGGTGATCCCCACCCCACCCTACGTAGTGCGATCGTGTGTAAGCCAGTGGAAGCCTCGTTTGTGTACTTTGGTTCACTCTCCACCTTCAGGGGATGTTTTTATTGTGTACTCTTTGGTAGTAAAGAAAGGAATAATACCGTGATGTTCATTCATTCCCTTATCCGCCTTGTGTAGTGACAAAGTGGTACATTACCGTTACTCGCCCAGGTAGTCTACCGGGACTCTTGTAAGTAGGAAGTAAGGGGTTACGTGACCGCGCCTTGTGTGGGGTAAAGTAGACGGGTAAGTCTTGTGGTGTGAGGTTATGAGTGCGGTGCACAATACTGGTCAGTCAGCAGGGGAAGCTACTGACAGGTTCGTAACAATACACATACACTACAGACACACACTCCCTTTTCAGAGGCCCCCCAACCCTATACGAGGTTATAGGTTAATAGTCCAGCGGATATGGTGAAAAACCCTGCATTTTTTTATAAAAACATCCAAACTTGGTACAGTGTTTAAAAGATGCATATCCAACAAAAACTGGATTGGAGCCACCAAATATAGCAAGGGCGGCCATTTTGAAAAATGGCCGCCACTAAAGGCATTTTTAATTATAAATCAGGAGTTATTTCACATGCAAGCATACGTTTTGTGCCTATATCCATGTTTTAATGGATAATAATTCCGATGGACCCTAAGATTGTTTTTAGGTAAATTTCCCAAACATTAAGGTTTTAGTAGTTTTTTTCGAGAAAAGATGGCCGCCAATCATTTTATTTTTTGTGAGGAACATATTTGTGTGTCAATTGTGTCAATACCATTGGGTTCATGGACAGATCATGCAATAAGAAATATAATGTGTTCCAATGATAGTTAAAGCCATATTTGGTGGTATAGAGGCAGCCAGTGATAGTTTAAAGGGCAATTATTCTTACGGGACAAAGATATAATGCTTCTAAGATTCGTATATACAACTATGGGAAATGAGAGATATATAAAGATCATACATACATACATAATCATACTCTCTCTCTCTCTCTCTCTCTCTCTCTCACACACACACACACACACACACACACATACGCATTCTCTCTCAAACACACACACACGCATTCTCTCTCATGAGGTTATGAGGTTAGGTTAGGTTTGGTTCGGGTAATAATCCTCCCAGCAGGCAGCAGGGCGAGACAAGCGGACTACTTGGCAGCTGGCGGGTGGGCTGGCGAATGCGGGGCGGGGCGGGGCGCACTTGGTTTTCGTATAATTCTGTCACTTCTCTGGTTTCTGAGACACTGAATATTATTTCCTGGCAAAGTTTTAGTGCTTTTTCTGATGGACGTACATTGTTATCAATGGAAACGGCGACCTTAGGATTTGGTGATGCAAAAAAAAAGAATAATGTATTGGGTTTACAGAAAATAAAAATACCTCCATCTGAAAAAAACACAAATTTCAGGCAAGGAGAAACTAGTCAGTGTCTCAGAAAATGACCGCGCAGTCCTCGTCCATTTTTACCATGAAAAATAAATCGTTTTTGAAAAACCTTACTCGCTGGTTAGTAGGAATTAGGTCAAATAAATTGGTTAGTTAACGTTGTTGGGAGTATAGGTTAGGTTTAATTTCCTTTGGGTTATTAGTTTTATAATGATAGTGCTTTATGGAATCACACTAATTATCTTTAATACTATCAGACTTATCTTTTTTAATAAAATATTCTAATACATCTTTACATAGTGTATCTTGCAAGTGGCTCCTACTCAGCATATATACCCAAGAAAATAATACCTTTATTACGAACGTGCTCCTGTACAACTCGAGCTCAGGTTCGGACTTCGGGGGAATCCATGCGGTGTGTGGTGGCTGGCTGGCTGGGGCCGGGGAGACACGAGGAGTCGAGTGAGATACGTCTCTAGAGGAAGACTTCGCGCGCGGGCTGCCGCCTGTGGGAGTCGCCGACGAAGGGAAACGGCGGGGCCAGTGGAGAGACGTCTCCTGGCACGTAGGGAGGCACTGTAGTGTGCCGGTGTGAGGTAAGGCGACGTGACGTCTTTTGTGGACTGTGGTGCACCTGTGTGGACTGACGGCGACGCTGCAGAAGGAGGCGGCCACAGTGGATAGTCGCAAGGTTGAGCTTGCGAGGAGGTAAGGTTGTGTGGTATGATTGCGGCGCCTGGCTTGTGGCGGCCGCGGTGGGTTGTGGCGCCGAGACGAGGCGGCCACTGTGGTGTGCCTGTGAGAGGTACTGGGGTGGTGACTGTTGTAGCGTCTCTCCTTGCGACGGCCTATGAAGAGGTCGGAGGTAGATGACGTACATGTACTTTGTAGTGAGTGACCTTGAAGCTTGTACTGTGTGTTACTTCAATATAACACCGTGAAAGGACCCCTTGTGTTTGCCTAAACCCTTCCCCCCTAAGTGTGTGAACAGCCAGAGAAGGAGAACTCAGCCTGGTAAGTCCTCAATTCCTAGCACAAGCCCTGTTTACGAGCTACGCGTCCCCTTTCTGTCTTAAGCACCTGCCTGCTTCCCTGCATCTCAAGAGAGCAGCCCGGAGCAGTTGTAGAGGGGCCTAGCTGAGGACAGTGAAGGTAAGGGGGGGGGGGCGATCGTTGCACCTTATTCCCCATTATCCAAAAAAAANTTCCCGTCACCACCCATAGTATCCCTTGTTCTCCGCGACGCTTCAATAAACAATACCGCGTGATTTAACCCTGCATAATTTTTCACTAAAATATTAAATTCTTCTGATATGACGCGGCGTGGACACGAAATTATTGCTGAATTATGAAATTACTACAAAGATAGTTATCGAGGTAGAATCGCTGGCCGCTGATCTGGTAGAAATTACACATAAATTAGTTAAGGTGGGTGATACCTTGCCAAGACAGGCGTTATTTTTCCAGCCTTACAATGTTGGGGATAATTATATAATATTAGTTAGCGTAGGTAACAGTTGTGAGAAGGTGAGGTCGTGTTTGTGTGGGTGAGGCAATGAGTATATAGGCGTGGTGGAGGCAGAGAGGGGTCTATTTCAGATACACGCAAAGAATAGAGCATGGATGAATTTATGGATGAATTAGATACATTTATGGATGTTTTGGATAAATCTTATGGATGAGTTGAATGAATGAGTTCTCTCGTTCTTATATTGTCATATTTACAGGAACTACCTCGTGTAGGTCTCGCAGCCTCTTGTACCTTCCTTATTTTTTTACGTTCTTATGTGGATATCGTGATAATCCCAAAAGGTCAAAGGTCAAGGTGTCAGGAGCCGCGTGGGTGTCGGGGTGACCAGAGCGCCACACCCAACGCCCCGCCACCGCCCGCTGATTGGATTGCACTACGCCACGTCAGATAAGGCGAGGCTTAATTACCTGTGAGTTTATTACGGGTGGGAACGTACACCTTTCGCCTCACTGCCCGCGGAGGAGGGTGGCGGGGCGGTGTGTTTCCCTGCCCATAGCGAGGCGTTTCTCTCCATTTTAAACATGCAAAAGTAATCTCATTAACTCCAGAAGGGGAGGAAATATCAGAGAGAAGATTAAGTAAAACGTTGAAAGAGAGAGTCCAGGTAACAGGAGTTTACTGAGGATTGAGGCCACCAACACTACATCTTAAAACAATAGCAGACCTGAAAACACCATTAGAGCACTGGCGCGGGTTAGCCTGGTCGTGGAAATCCTCTCTTTCTCTCTGACACAGGTGGTGAACGTTCCTCAAAAATAGGTAGAGGGTCGCTTGTACCTGTGTCTATAAGAATGAGTCTAAAGCTGTGTTAATATCTCTATAATACGTTTTAGAGCAAAGCAGCGTAAGTGTTTTTGTTTCACTCGAAAACAAGGCGACGGGAAGCATGATTTAGCGTGAATGAGTCTCGGAATTGACCCAAAACATTGACTAAACACTTGAAATTCTGAAATCTGGAGCGACATTGACGAAAAGATATCAAAATAGCGCTTTACTTCTTCATTTCAATCCCCTCTAGCTCAAATCTTCAATATGAATCACCACTACTTCCCGTATTTAAAGCTTTATTTTCCCTTATTTACCTATTTTCCCTGATATCTTCCTCTCTTTTATTTTCCCTTATTTATCTATCTCCCTTCCTTTACATTTTAAACATCCCTATCAACGAAAACAAGAAAAAAACACATTGTTCGCACCTTATGACGCAATAAATGTCACGAGGTTTTTCCCAGTTCATAATAACTGTCAGGATTTTTACCTCAATTATCAGATAAATAAAGTAAATAGCCGCTCGGGTGTGTGATTTTCTTTACTAACTCGCATTATGAACCTGGAAGACCTTACTTTATTAGGTGCCATAAGGTGCGGCGCATTAAAGTGAGGCTACGGGGGGGGGGGGGGGGAGAGAGAGAGGAGAGAGAGAGAGAGAGAGAGAGAGAGAAGAGAGAGAGAGGAGAGAGAGAGAGAGAGAGGAGAGAGAGAGAGAGAGAGAGAGGACGAGAGAGAGAGAGGACGAGAGAGAGAGAGAGAGAGAGAGGATGAGAGAGAGAGAGAGAGAGAGAGAGAGGAGAGACGAGAGAGAGATGAGAGAGAGAGAGAGAGAGAGAGAGAGAGAGAGAGAGACGAGAGAGGAGAGAGAGGAGAGAGAGAGAGATGAGAGAGGGGATGACGAGAGAGAGAGAGAGAGAGAGAGAGAGAGAGAGAGAGAGAGAGAGAGAGAAGAGAGAGAGAGAGAGAGAGAGAGAGAGAGAGATGAAGAGCAGAGAGAGAGAGAGAGAGAGAGAGAGAGAGGAGAGAGAGAGAGAGAAGAGAGAAGAGAGAGAGAGAGAGAGGCAATCTGAGATATCCCTCCAACTCAGTTAACTCCCTTCGCTCCCACTGTAGGTATAGACTTACGGTTCACGGCTTGTTTACTCCAAACTAAAGCTGGAAGTGCAAACTGTGGTAAATGGTGTCAGCAGTGGGATCG
>JACEEZ010023250.1:187500-195000 GCA_016584305.1 Chionoecetes opilio
ATTTGTTTATCTGTCAGAAAATATATCGCAACATAGTAAAAATTATCAGGTGAATGGATGTGTATCTTTCTTATCATCGCTTCCCTTGTGACATTACCATTCCGCTGATAAGAGTTTGCTGGTTAAGGAAATTCAATAACATGCCAGCATAGATTACCTTCAAGAGCACGCTGCCTTTTTTTTTTTTTTTCTTTTTTTTACATCACAAGGAACTGGCCACGGGCACAACAAAAATGGGTAACACAAATCCCGCTTAGTTGCCAGTCCCTATAAAGAAGACAGTAAGAGAATAAAATAAAAAAGAGGGGTGAGCCAATTTAGTTCGGGAGGTGTCTTGTTACTCTTCTTTTGAAAAGATGTAAGTCATAGGAAAGTGGAAAAATAGAAACAGGAAGAGAGTTCCAGAGTTTACCAGTGAAAGGGATGAAAGAGTAAAGATACTGATTAACTCTTGCATTAGAAAGATGGACAGAATAGGGATGAGAATGAGTAGAAAGTCTGATGCAGCGAGGCCACGGGAGGGGGGGAGGCATGCAGTTAGCAAGTTCAGAAGAGCAGTGAGCATGAAAATAACGGTAGAAGAGAGCAAGAGAAGCAACATTGCTTCGGCTTACTTACTTACTTACTTACTCGGTTTTGTACCTTTGGAAGCATCCTGCATTTGAATAACTCTCCATGGGCGGGTTATTAAATCACTCTTACTTATATTTCCATATGTCGGGAAATACAGGTGTACATATTAACAAAAAAAAACACAAAATAATACGACCAACCTGATCAATGACAACTGCCATCTTCAAGAGAGAAATTCTGATGTGTATTGATAGGTAACCTTGATATATTTTTTGGAAAAGTTATATACGTTTCCATGTCGGAGTGAGGTATTAGATTTGTTTTCATTCTTTTGAGTGTCTTGCTCTCGTCTTGCCGATGTCAGGGTGAATAGAAAGAACGGAGAGGACAAGCGTTCAGAAATTCCAGGAACGTGTACCAAGAATATGAGACGTCTGTGTGTGTGTGTGTGCGTGTGTGTCTGTGTGTATGTGTATGTGTGTATGTGTGTGTGTGTGTGTGTGTGTGTGTGTGTGTGTAGGCGTATGTGTATGTGTGTATGTGTGGTGTCTGTGTGTATGTGTGTATGTGTGTATGTGTGTGTTGTGTGTGTGTGTGTGTGTGTGTGTGTGTGTGTGTGTGTGTGTGGTGTGTGTGTGTAGGCGTGTGTGTAGTGTATGTATGTGTGTATGTGTGTATGTGTGTATGTGTGTGTGTGTGTGTGTGTGTGTGTGTGTGTGTGTGTGTGTGTGTGTGTGTAGGCGTGTGTGTATGTGTGTATGTGTGTATGTGTGTATGTGTGTGTGTGTGTGTGTGTGTGTGTGTGTGTAGGCGTGTGTGTATGTGTGTATGTGTGTATGTGTGTATATATATGTGTGTGTGTGTGTGTGTGTAGGCCTGTGTGTGTGTGTGCGTGTGTGTGTGTGTGTGTGTGTGTGTGTGTATGTGTGTGTGAGGAGCAATAGTGAACACCGTACACATAGGTAGCGTGTACACACAACACACGCCTTAATATCACACCAGAGCACACGTGACCTACGGAGACTTGTGTGTCACTTCAGGAACCTCATTGATCGCCGCAGCTACTTCAGGCCGCGGCAGGAGGACTACAACGGTGCCGTGACTTTAGCTTCATGACAACAGAACAGAAAAGGAAAAGACTGTCGGTAATAAGTAAGAAAATCAGTTATACTCGCCTTCTAACTACTATATGAACACGGGAAAACTTGCAAGTACAAAAACAAAAGCTTGTGGAAACGTAAGAGCTTGTTGGCGACACATCAAATCAAGACACGACACGATATCTTGGGTTCCTCAGAGACTCTCGCTTGATTAGTTCCGCTGCCTCGATAAAACTATATGATTGCACGGCTTGGTATACGATAGGACGGAGGGAATGATATAGGATAGGACGGGGAAAATGATTATACTGTAGGGAACGTCTGGTAGTGTATAGAGTCTGGCAGTTCACGACGTCAAGGGATACAATTTGAATTATCGTGTCCATTCACTCGTATTTTGAACCAGCGAGAAGTTTCTGCCTCGTTTGCGGTTCTTATCTAGTTCCTGAAGGTTTGAAGACGACCTCATCAGAGTCAGAAACTTGGAGCACACACGGGCGTAAAAATGGAATGCCTGGTGGAATAAATAACATTCGCTTGTCTTTGTATGACATTGAGATATTGTGTGTGTGTGTGTGTGTGTGTGTGTGTGTGTGTGTGTGTGTGTGTGTGTGTGTGTGTGTGTGTGTGTGTGTGTGTGTGTGTGTGTGTGTGTGTGTGTGTGTGTGTGTGTGTGTGTGTGTGTGTGTGTGTGTGTGTGTGTGTGTGTGTGTGTGTATTCATCTAGTTGTATTCATCTAGTTGTATTTTACAGGGCCTGAGCAACGCTCGTATTGCCCCGTCTCCATATCAACATTTATTTTATCATTTATCCTTAGTGCTTAGTGTTGGCCGAAGCCACCACCCCGGGAGGGGGGTCACAAACCCCCGGCTAACACCCGGTACCCATTCACTGCTGGGTGGACAGGGGCTCGGGTTTTAAGAAGACCGCCCATCTGTCTACGCTCCGCCCGGGGATCGAACCCGGGACTTCTCGGTTGTGAGCCGAGCGTGCTATCCCTTACACTGCGGAGTTCCCCCGGAGTGTGTGTGCGTGTGTGTGTGCGTGTGCGTGTGGTGTGTGTGTGTGTGTGTGTGTGTGTGTGTGTGTGTGTGTGTAAGTGTGTGTGTGTGCGTGCGCGCGTGTGCGCGTGTGTGTGCTGTACCCTACGCATAGTCGACGTTATAAAAATGAAAAAAAAAATTAACCAGTTTCATAGCACAACATTTCTTCGATTTTCTGAGGGATGAAAGAAATGTTATAAGATAACTCGGACTCAACTATGACACAAAGGAATACAAAGGAATACCAAGGAAGAGCAGAGAGCAACAGCCCTTCAAACCCAAACGAGGCTGTCTAAGTGAGCAATTTCTACCACTAAAGTTTCTGTGCTAAAGACAAAATAATAACAAAGTTGAAGACTCCACACCGCCAGGGAAAAAAAAAGAGAGAAAAAAACCACCATGCGGTATTAAAAACCTACCAAGGAATTTGATGTGAAAGATTAAAAAAGAGAAATACTCCAAGCAAAAGTTTGGTAGGAAAAAACGCAAAAATTGATGGACGACGAGGAGGAGGAATACAAGGAGACGAGAGATGCTCTTCGCTCGATTAATCTACGATAGAAAATGTTTTTGAGGCCACTTTACTTGGATGACCTCTCTCTCTCTCTCTCTCTCTCTCCTCCTCCCTCTCTCTTCTTCTCTCTCCTCTCTCTCTCTCTCATCTCTCTTCTCTCTCTCCGTCTCTCCTCTCTCTTCCTCTCTCTCTCTCCTCTCTCTCTCTCTCTCTCTCTCTCTCTCTCTCTCTCTCTCTCTCTCTCTTCTCTCTCTCTCTCTCTCTCTCTCTCTCTCTCTCTCTCTTTATAAAGACCAAAAAATATTAATGCAATAAACTAGATAAAACAAATGTGTTGAATAAAAGTGAAGTGAACATATTCATTCCCTATACTAGACTATGTGCCAAAGGGTTAACACACGACGTATTTACGAAAAAATTACCCGCCATTCTGTTTGCGGTGAAAAATGTGCACAATAGCTTGATTAATTTTTCAAACTGACATTTTATGAACGAAGCTCATCCGTCGCTCGCTGCAATATTACGTACGTGTGTGTGTGCAGACTGCAGACACAAATTGTATATCCCATTATTATATCGAAAAATAATTCCGGTCTGTTCTATCCTTGTTTGTGTGAGCCTTATTTCATGCATAGAGTGTGGCGTTCGCATGGAGCAAGCGCAATACTTAGAATTATTGCAAATGGTTTTAGTGCTGCACGAAGCTTAACTTATGACATATATTTTCATTATTTGTCTACAGTCCTTTTAAAAAATTCACACATGGCTCTCATACCTCTTGTAGCTTATTGCCGATCATTGACCTCGTTCTAATTTGTAATCCTCCTCCTCGTCTATCAATTTTTGCGTTTTTTCCTACCAAACTTGTCCGATGTCCAAAGTCAAATCCGATGTGACTTTAAACCTAGCTTGGTCACCACACTATGTACATCAAGGCAACTGTTACCTTCTAAGACGCTTCTCCAAACACTTAAGACAACATACAAGTGGTGGGCGCAAAGTTTAAGTAAGTCATGGTAAAAGACTTCCCACTTGTATAAATGTGATGGTCTCGTGAAGGCAAAAAGTCTACGGGAATGTCCAACTATATTTCACTGCCTTCCGCCGCGTACTGCCACCCGAGCCTCCCACTCTTTCTGCTCCGCGCTGCCACACGTTACAATGACCTTGAAGTGTCCTATCCACGCTGTACACTAAATTTCACGCCTAGGTTATTCTATACTAGTCTACTGTATATCCATCTTCTTTTATTTACGAGAGCACAGCCTTGTCCAACACACCTACAGGCCCTACACATCTCTGTCTCTCTCTCTCTCTCTCTCTCTCTCTCTCTCTCTCTCTCTCTCTCTCTCTCTCTCTCTCTCTCTCTCTCTCTCTCTCTCTCTCTCTCTCTCTCTCTCTCTCTCTCTCTCTCTCTCTCTCTCAGAAATAGTCACTAGGAAAAATAACCACTAACACTACCACCATCACCACCACCACCACCATCACCACGACCACTACATTTTCCTCCCTCCCTCACCACTTCATCACTTCCCCCTCACAGTAACATCACCTATCTCTCTTTCCCCCTTCATCACCGACACCACCCGCTTACGCTGTCCCTTTCACTCTCTCCCTCTCCCTCCCCCAAATTACCTCTCTCTATCTCTCGCCCATCACCATCACCTTCCCCTCACAACCACAAGTCTTTTTCCAACATTCAACTTCACTCCCATAACCTTCAACTTTGTGACTGAGCTAGAGAGATTTTCACACGGCCCACGTTATTTTTCTATCTTTTTTAACACACACACACACACACACACACACACACACACACACACACACACACACACACACACACACCACACACACACACACATACATACACAGACACGGACACACAGTTACTTGGGTGCACATAATACCTTGAATAAACTGAGAAACACATTAATTTTGTAGAATTTTACCTTCCATCTGGCAGTTTAGAAAATTGTGTTCCTTCTCTCCTTCCCTTACCTCCCTCCCTCTTTTCCACCCTCCTTCCCTCATCCCTCCTTCCTTCCTTCCTTCCTTTCTTTTTTTTCCTTTCTTTCCTCCCCTCCCTCCCTCCATCCTTCCTTTCTTCCTCTCGGTGCGATTTCCCAGAGACAAGACAGATTGCAGATGTCATGTTCCCAGCGAGTATTACTGTCATTAGTTTTGCAACCCCGCTATCAGCAGCCTCTCTTCCCCCTCCTCTTCCCCCTCCTCTTCTCCTCCTCCTCCCCCTCCTCTTCTCCTCCTCCTCCCCCTCCTCTTCCCCCTCCTTCTATTTTTCATCCATTTTTCTTTACCTCCCTCCCTCCCTAACCACTCCTACCTCGCTGCCTAACCTTCCTTTCACTCCTCACTTCCCTCCCCCTCAATTCCCCCTCACTCCCTCCCCAATCATTTCTCCCTCCCTCCCTCCCTCCCTTCCCTCCCTCCCTCCCTTCCCTCCCTCCATCCCTTCCCTCCCTCCCTCCCTCCCTTTCCCCCTTCCTTCCCCTCGGCCTTTCTTTCCTTCCCTTCCATTTCCAAAACCCTCCTTCCCTCCCGACCATTTTATACGCGATAGAAAAATGGAAATTGGGGATGTCGAAAAAAAAATCTTTATTACTGGAATAGTTTCTTTTTACGCACTTGAAAGTCAATGTTTTACTTTTTTATGTTCACGAATTTTTTTGTATATTTCGCAGCAAAATTATTGTTGGAAAAAAAATTGTCCGCTGCATGGCTATTAAAAAGTCATTATTACATGTTGCCAATAAAACGATTTAATTTATGTTGATCAATTATATAATTATCTTTGGTTTTATTTTATATAGGGAAACAAGAGCTGGCTTTTAATAGTCGCGGCTAATAATGTTGCCGTATAATTAGTTCATATCAATACCAACGACGTAAATTAATTATGGGTATTGGTAATTCATCTCATCGCTAACAGTGCACGTGTAAGCAGAAGTCATCCCCCCCCCCGGGCACGCCCACTACACACACAGGTAATCCAGGGCAATAAATTTTACATACCAACGATAAATAAAAATAAAAATTCACTTTATAAAATCTTGGTTATATAAAAAAGAAAAAAAAAAAGAAGAAAAAAAAGGTAATAAAATTGTCATAAACTCTCCCAGAAGTGAATCTCAGGCGACATAACAAAGGTCTTTGAGGTAAAAATTCTCCATGTTGTTCCAAAAGCAAACATTATCAAAGAAACAAGAATGCAACGTTCTTAGTAACACACAAAAGCCTCGGAGTAAGTTTCCTCAGCCACACAAGTAACAAAGGTTTTAACGGTGATAAGCGCAAACGTTTTCATCAATGCACAATACAGAATGTTCACAATAAAACGATGATGAATCCGATGTTCTTAGAAGTGAGTGAATGATTGCATTGATACTTCCTCCTGGACTATAGAGCAGTCTTGTGCCAATTGTTTTGTTTAAAGGGAATATAGAAAGCAATTCCCTTCAGCAAACACTGCGGCCCTCATGTCATCTATCTTTCAGTATTTACAAACTATTATGTTAGATTGATGTGCAGTGTTGGCTGTGCTACAATTTTGAGAAGGAAGCGTCCCTCAAGTCAGCGTTGTCATATGAATTTTTAACTAATCCGTGAAAAGAAAAATCAAACTTTAATATTTCCATGAATCCTTTACACTGCTCAATCGACGAGCCATCCAGGGAGAACAGGTTGCAACTTTAACCTTTTCTGCTGAATCCACTGACTTTCCCCTTCAAGAATATCCAAACCTTTTATAAATTATATAGTTTAAAGTGATGAATGTGAAGGTTCATGTTTGGAGGACAACTTCAGCGAACGATTGGTTTACAACGGGAGTATTCTTCCTCTATTGATGTTATTTTTTTTTTCCATTTCACCCTATAACACCTGTAGGCAGTGTGACCTCCAGGGGTCGGATGGTAGGCCCTGGAGGTTCATTTGAGGGCTGTGATGTTTGACCCTCGCCCGTGGTGGCACAGGCAGGATCTTTTTAGTGACGCCTCATGCCACTTGACTGTGTGTCCTCTGATGCACTCGCCGTCGAAGGTAGAGTTAATTCATGGGCAGCATGGGTGACTTTTGACCACTCGACGATTGCAGAAAGATTTTGGCACCCCTTGGGAATCGAACCCAGAACACTGAGCTCACCACTTGCAGGCGCTAACCACTCTGCCACTGCCTCCCCAAACTACTCATATGTCGTTAAGAGTGCAAAGATAACCAAGAGGGCACCTGTGATTGCTAGTTAGGGTTGTTAGT
>JACEEZ010023250.1:207500-217080 GCA_016584305.1 Chionoecetes opilio
TTTTAAAAAAAATTTTTTTTAAAATTAAATTAAAAAAAAAAATTTTTTTTTAAATTTTTTTAAAAAAGGTTTTTTTTTGGGGGGTTTTTCCCCAAAAAATTTAATTTTTTTTTTTTTTTGGGGGGGGGTTTTTTGAAAAAAAAATTTTAAAATTATTTTTTTATTTTTTTTTAAAAAATTTCAAAAAATTTTTTTAAAAAAGGGGGTTTTTCCCCCAAAAAACCCCCCCTTTCCACCAAAAAAAAACCCCCCAAACCCTTTTTTTTCCCCCGGGGGGTTTTTTTTTTTTTAAAAAAAAATTTTGGGTTGGGGCGCTGCTTTATAAAGTTTTACCCCTGTTTACATTTTTATCAAAGGGTTTGTTTTAAAACATCCCCAATAGTTTTTTTAATCAGAATTCTCGGTGGAGAAAGGGAAATGATTTTTATGAATTCAGGGTTTTTTTTTTTCACGCGTGATAAAATCCCCTTTTACTGAGCCCCAAACATTTGAGGAACACCCTCAGTGCAGATTCCCCAAAGATCGGTTTTCCCTGACAAAACCCCAAGGGTTCCCGGTAAAAAGACCAAAATGTTGAAAAAGTCCCGGGGCCCTTTGGTTTGTTTTTTGGGGAGTTCTTTACCCGCAAAAAAAATTTTTCCCTTATTTCAAAACCTTTATTTTCCAAAAACTACAAAAGCCAGCAGCTGAGCTTTACCAGTTAAAATCAGTTGTTCATTTTACTTGGAGAGCAAAGTTGTTTTTTTGCAGTAAATTTTAGAAAAAATACCCGAAATATTTTTGGACGGGCATCCACCGCCTACTAATTGTATTATCAGAAACAGGAACCTTGCTTAATTCACATTCAGTTTCTTTTACCTGCATTGTTTTTCACAAATTTTTTTGCAAGGGAAAGGAAATTTTTAGGCTTTCTGCAATGTGTGACTTTTTTATTTTCTTGGGGAACTAGCCAGGCCCCTAAAAAGCTTGCTTCTTTGGGGCCCTTTTCAATGGGGGGGTTTTCCTTCTTTTTTAAACCTTTTTTTTGTTTTTTGCTGTGAATCCAAGAGTCTTTCGAAAATAACCATTTTGGGGTTGGGGGGGGGATTTTTACAAGTGGCTTGGGGGTTAATTTGTTAAATGTCCCCTTTAACTTTTGGGTGGGGCTAAATGTATTAGCGGGGCTTTTTTTTCCCCCAAACAATGCACAAAGGAATGGACAGTTTTCTTTTACAGGCCATGTAAAACCAAAGGCCGATACCTGAATTTTAAAAGGGGATTTTTTTTAACATCCCCTCACTTTTCCTTTACTCCGGGACTTGGTTTGGATTTTTTGGGTTCTTCGGCAAATTCCTCCCTCCATGACTTTCTTTTTTTTTCAAAATTTGAACATGCTTCAGCCTTTTTTTAATTTTGTCTTCAGTCCCTTTAAAATCCTATCAAAACTAAAATTTAAATTGGGTTTTAAATTTTTAATTAACACAAGTTTCACTCGGGTTTCGGGTGCAAAAAATGACTGAAAGGGGGGAAAATTGTGAAACGGCCCCGGGTGGGGGTCGTGGGCACGTATGTTTCTCTTACGGGGGTTTCCCTCACCCTCCCCACCCAACCCCTGTTTTCCGCCAAACTTGGGGGGTGGAATGAAGGGCGTATCCCGCACGGCATAACACTTTTTTTTTCTTAATTCATGCATTATTTCTCTTACATATTTTGTCTGCTGCACGTACGAGATGTTGGTTTGGAACGTTTTTGTTGAGTAAATTTATGAATTAATTAAATTAAGATCATGTCATTTTGAATAGCATTTTTTAAATTTTTTTTTCGGTTTTTTTTCCCGCGGAAACCCCTGGTGTGGCGGGGGCCCCCGGGTTGGGAATCACGGGGTTTAAAAAACCGGGGTGGGGGGGCGACAGGGGGGTTTTCGGGCAGGCTGGCGGGTCCCAAAGGGAAACCCAAACCCAAAAAAAATTTTTGGACGACACCCCAAAAAAAAAAACGGGGGAAAAATTCTGCTTTTTACACATTTCACTAACAAAAGTTTTATTTAATCTGTGTAGTTTTTTTCCATCTTTTTCGGATTGGAACAAAAATTTTCGTTTTGGACGTACCCCAATGCAAAAACTCACCCCTTCATCACCCTTTTTCCCCCCAACCCAAGTTTTTTTTTCCTGCGAATTTGACTTTTTTATTTTTTTTTATTAAAATTGAGACTTAAGTGCACTGAGTGTTTTAGTTAATTTTAGGTTTAATTATAATTTAAGAGTTTTTTTAAATTTTAAATTATTCCAGATTTTTGAAACCCCGCTGACAAAATATTCTCAAAAACCTTCTATTTAAACCTTTAACCGTAATAAGGAACTAATACCACGCCCTTTTCCCTTTACAAATTAAAGGGTCCCCCAATTTTAAAATTTTTTACTAAGCCCCTTTTCCCTTTTTTTTTAAAACAAACCCTTGGTCTTTAGAAGAAAAAATCCAAACCAAACCCCTAAAAAAATCTCAAATATTTCCTCAACCATAGATAAATAAATGGACAATAATACCATGTTAAATTTTTATGTAGGTTTCCTTTTTCAATGATAAAAAAAGTCAAAATGCAAAAAACCCGGCGCCCAAGGTTTTTTTTTTGAAATCGTACCCGCGGCTTTAAATTTGGGTTATTGTTTTTTTTTTTCCCTTGCGGGAAACCCGACAGATTTTTCGCGGTGGTGACCTGTTTGTATTTTCTTTGTTTGTAATGAGGTAAACAACAACAACGCGTTAATGATTGATTCCAGGCACACCCACTGACTTCTTTGTTCCCTTGTCTGCAGCTCTCTCTCTCTCTCTCCTGTCTCCCCCCCTCCTTCTCCAAACCTCTCCCTTTTCTTCTCCTCCCCTTTTCCTCTCTCCTCTCTCCTCTTTTTTCTCCCCGTTTTTCCCCCCCCCCTCTCTTCTCTCTCCCCCTTCTCTTTCAATCAATCAAACATTTGTGCAAAAATTTTTTTTTAAAAAGGGAATTTTTCCCCCCGAAACAAAAGGCAATGAATTTTTTTAAAAATATTCATTTGGGGTGGAAAAAAAAGGAAAAAACCTTTAAAAAAAAAGAAAAAAAACACCTTTCAAAAACACACACACAAAAACACACACCCCACAATCCCAACCCACACACACACACACCCCAAAACACAAACCCCCAAAACCACAAAACACACAAAAAACAAAACACCCCCCAAACACCCCAAAACCCACCCACACACAAAACCACACACACACACCACCACACCACACACAAACCACACACACACACACACACCAAAACACAAACACACACACACAACACCCCCACACACAAACACACACAACACACACACACACACACCCCACACACACACACCCAAAACACACACACACACACACCCCCAAACACACACACACACACACGGGCACAAAACAAAACACACAAACACACAAAAACCCCCACACAACACACACAAAACACACACACAACCCCACACACACACACACACACACACACACACACCAACACACACACACACACACACACAACCACCCCACACACACACACACACACACACACACCCCAACAAACACCCACACCACACAACCACACACACACACACACACACAAACAAAAAAAACACCACACCCAAAACACACACACACACAAAAACCCCCCAACACCCCACCCCAACACACCACACAACCCAACCACACAACACAATCCGTTTAAAAAAGGGCATAAGGAAACCCAATAAAAACCACAAGCTGGAAGCCCCTCAAACCAAATTCAACTAATTTACCTCACTTGTAAGCCACGTTGGATTACGAATTAATTAACCTGTTCCCAAGGGAGGAAATTTAAAGGGAAGAAAACCCTTATTGTCCCCCATTCCGTGTTGAAAAAACCCCGAAAAACAAAAAAAAAGGATTTACGTGGGGGGTTTTACCCCAAACCAAAATACTTTTAAACTAAAAAAGGGTTATTTCTTTTTATGTAACAATTCACTATTATCGCCGAATTGAAATGATGGAAGTTATGTCTTGTGTTCCTAGTAATCACTGCATTATAATAAGCACTGTATTTGGTAGTAAAGCCGGGAAAAGGAAAAAACAGTAATAGTAGGGTAATAAATAAGTAGTAGTAAGTATAAGGATCACAACTGTTTTTTTTATCCCCATAACTATAAAAACTTCCCTCAAACAAACCCCCTTTATCAATCACTTCGAATGGAAAAACAGATTGGTAGTAGGGGGGTTGTAATTGGGGGTAGTAAAAATATATAGCGTGGGAAAGTGGGGGAAGTAAAAAGGGGAGCCACGATTGTATAAAAACCTTATAACTAATTTTTTCCACTTTTAATTCCCACTTCATCAATCCTGAAAAGGAAAACGTAATACAGTAGCGATGATAGTAATGGTGTAAAAAATAGTATTTAAAAACAGTAATAAAAGTGGTAGAAGTAAAAGAGTAGTGGTTGGGGTAGTAATGTAGTAGTAGGGTAGTAAAAGGTAGGGGGTAGGAAAAGTAGTGGTAGGAAATATTTAAAAGTAGTGGTAGGAGTAGTAAAAAGTGGAAATATTAAAAAGTAGTGTAGGATAGTAATAGCAGTGGCAGGGTGTAAATTGGAGGTAGAAAGTTTGTAATAATTTGTTGGAAAGGGTAGTAAAAGTATTTGGGAGGAAATAAATATTTGTGGAAAGGGGTATAATGTAGTTTGGGAGGAGTAGTAAAAAGTAGTGGTAGGAGTAGTAAAGTAGTGGGAGGAAATAGTAAAAGCCGTGGCAGGAAATAGTTTGAGTGGAGAAAATATAAAAGTAGTGGCAAAGGGGTAGTAATTTGTTGGTAGGAGTAGTAATTAATTTGTGGTAGGAGTAGTAATAGTAATGGTAGGGGTAATAAAATTTTTGGTAGGAGTTTAATTAGTTTTAGGAAATGTAAAAAGTTTGGGGAGGAGTAGTATATAGTGGGAGGGGTAGTAAAAAGGTTGTTTTGGGAGGAAATAGTAATTTGTGTGGTTTTGGGGGGGGTATAAAAAGTATGTAGGAGTAATAATGTATTTGGGAGGGTGTAAAATTTGTGGTAGGAGTAGTAATTTGTATGGTGCGTGTAAAAAGTTTGTTGGTTAAAATTTTGTAATGTAGTGGGAAAGGGGTAGTAATAGTAGTGGGGAGGAGTAGTAATAGTAGTGGTAGGAAATAAATAATAAATAGTGGTAGGGGTAAATAGTAGT
The DNA here is from genome assembly GCA_016584305.1 of Chionoecetes opilio. Classification (NCBI taxonomy): domain Eukaryota; kingdom Metazoa; phylum Arthropoda; class Malacostraca; order Decapoda; family Majidae; genus Chionoecetes; species Chionoecetes opilio. Next base: position 212,714 of record JACEEZ010023250.1, read on the forward strand.
GGTAGAAGTAGTAAAAAGTAGTGGCAGGAGTAGTAATATAGTGGTAGGAGTTTGTAATTAAAAGTGGGAAAAAGTAAATAATATAGTGGTAGAGTGTAATAGTGTGGTAGGGGTAGTAATATAGTGGTAGGGGAGTAATAGTATGGCAGGGTAGAATAGTAGTGGTAGGAGGAGTAATAGTGTGGGTAGGAGTAATAATAGTATTGGGAGGGTGTAATAGTGGGGGTAGGAGTAGGGAATATATGGGAGGGTAGTAATGTAGTGGTAGGGGTAGTAATAGTAAGGGGTAGTAATAGTAGTGGTAGGAGTATAATAGTAGGTTTGGGCAGGAGTTTGTAATAGTGGGTAGGAGTTTTGATTTTTTTTGGGGAGTTTTTAAGGTTGGATGCCCCAGTAATAAACGAAAGGGGGGGCTATGGCGTTTCCCCCCCTTCCAAAAAAAGAGGGGGGGTGGGGTATATTGTAGTAGTGGTTTGTGGTAATAGTAGTGGGGGAGGGAAATAGTAATTAGTGGTAGGAGTAGTAAAGTAGTGGTTTGGAAGAATAGTAAATGGGGGGAGTAGTATAGTAAATGGCAGGAAATAGGAATAGTAATTTGGGAGGAGTAGTAATAGTAGTGGTAAAGGTTTTAATTTGTTTGGTAGGAGTATAATAGTTGGTAGCAGTAGTAATAGTAGTGGTAGGAAATGTAATAGTAATGGTAGGATGTAATATTTGTTGGGAGGATAGTAATATTGGGGGTAAAGGGGTAGTAAAAAGTAGGTTTGGGAGGAGTGTAATAGTAGTGGGGTTAGGAGTTAAAAGTAGTGGCAAAGGGGTAGTAAAAAGTAGTGGTAGGAGTAATAGTAGTGGTAGGAGTAAAATAATTGTAGTGGTATTAGTAATAGTTTTGGGAAAATAGAATAGTAGTTTGGGAGGAGTAGTAAATAGTAGTGGGAGGAGTAGTTGTGTGGTAGGGGGAATTTTAGTAGGGTAAAGGGGTAGTAATAGTAAGGGGGTATGGGTAGTAATAGTAGTGGGAGGAGTAGTAATTTGTAAATGGTAGGGGTATAATAGTAGTGGTAGGATATAATAGGGGGGGGTAGGGTATTAAAAGTATGGCAGGAGTAGAATAGTAAGTGGGAGGAGTAGTAATAGTAAAAGGTAGGAAATGTAAAAAAAGGGAGTGGGAGGGGTAGTTAGTAATTTGGGAGGGGGTAGTAATAGTAGTGGTAGGAGTATAAAGTATGGGAGGAGTAGTAAAATATTGGTAGGATTTGTTTAAAAGTAGTGGGAAAGGGGTAGTAATAGTAGTGGTAGAAAATTTAATGTAAAGGGGGGAAATAGTAATAGTATGGTAGGAGTATAATGGAGGGAGTTAAAGTATTAATAGTAGTGGGGTTAAAAGTAGTAAAAGTATTGGGAGGAGTTAAATAGTAGTGGTAGGAGTAGTAATTTGTAAATGGCAGGAGTATTTAAAGTAGTGGTAAGTATTTAAAAGTTTGTTGGGAAAAGGAAAGTAATAGTATTGGGAGGGGGTAGTAATAGTAGTGGGTAGGAGGTTTTTAAAGTAAATGGGAGGAGTAGTTTAAAATTTGTGGTAGGGGTAGTTTAAAAGTAATGGTGGAGTAGTAATGTAGGGTAGGGTATAATAGTAGTGGGGAGGAGTAGTAATAAATAGGGGGAGGAGTAGTAAATAGTTTGGGTTTTGGGGGGTAATATAGTGGGGGAGGAGTAGTAAAAAGTATTTGGGACCGTAGTATAGTTTGTGGGAATTTGTAAGAGTTTGGTTTGAGTAGTAATAGGGAGTGGTAGGGGTAGTAATAGTAGTGGTAGGGTAAATAATAGTAGTTTGGGAGGAGGAGTAAAAGTATTTGGGAGGAGTAGTAATAGTAGTGGTAGGGTAGTAAAAAGTTTTTGGTAGCAGTAGTTAGTAAATGGTGGAGTAGTAATATTTGTGGTAGGAGTAGTAATAGTGTGGTTTGGAAAGGGGTTTTAAAATTTTTTTTTGTAGTGGTAGGATTTGAATATTTGTGGGAGGGGTTTGTAATAGTAGTGGCAGGAGTAGTAATAGTAGGAGTAGTAATAGTAGTGGCAGGAGTAGTAATAGTAGTGGCAGGAGTAGTAATAGTAGTGGCAGGAGTAGTAATAGTAGGAGTAAATATTTGTGGGGAGGAGGGAGTAATAGTAGCCATATTTTTTTATAACCTGATAACTTTAAAATACATCAACACACCGGCTTTTAACCCCTTTCCCCCCACTGGCCCCGGCCCTTTACGAGTATGTTAACCTTTTACATCACCTCCACATAAATGAATAACAACCAATCAATGACACAACAACCTCCCTCCCCCCTTTTCTCCCCAAACCCCCCCCAAAACCCCTTTTTTCCCCGTGTTTGCAAACCCAGGGGCTTTATCTTATTATTCATAAGGTAATAATCGACAGTGAAGAAAGTGGGGCCAATACGATCCCCCCCTTGACGGGAAAATGGAAATAGTTTTTTTTTTTTGGGGGGGGGGAGGGGGGTCGTGCGTTTTATAAAAAAACATAAGAAAATAAATAAATAAAAAAAGCTACAAAAGGGGCCCGAGACCTACACGAGGTATTTTTCCCGTTACTTACAAATCCCCCAAACCCACATCCCCCCCTTTTTATTCCCCCCATCCATGAATTTTTCTAGCCTCCTTTTAAAGCCCCCAATGACTCCGCACTAAATACCTGTCTACTGAGTCCATTTTCCCAAATTTTTTTACCACCCTATTTGTTTAAACCCTTTTTTTTTTCCCTTTTAAATTTATAACTCTCCTCTTTCCTCCCCTTTTTCCCCCCCTTTTTTTTTCCCCTACTGCTCTACAAGTTTACTCGTTTGTGTTTTTTTTTACAATAAAAAAAACGCCCAAAAGAGTCACCATTCCTTAAACCTCCCCGGCCCCAAAAAAACTCCAAAAGGAGAGTATCCTTTTTTTCCCAACGGATCAAACCCTTTTTGGGCAACAACCCATACCCCGCAACGGGAAAAAACATAAAAATTCATCGATTAAAAACGGTTTACCTGAACTAAAAAAGAACATCAAAAAAAAAGTTTAAGCTTAGATTAAGACTATTAATTGTTCCATAACAGCGCGTGTTTCCCTGGATACAACAGCAAGGGATGCAGTTTCCCTTCAACAAACTTTCGATATTAAAATCAAGTTTAATTTTGCGATCATTGGGAGTAAAATTTTTCTTTTTTTTCTTTTTGCTATCTATTGGCATTCGATACATGCATGCCATTGCCTCGATACAATGATGCGATGAAACAACAACATTAAAAAAAAGAAGTCCATAACAGGTTCGCAAATCAATGCTGATTAAAGAACAATAATTACGACATGCAGAACTATTGGTCAAAATTAAATTCCTGTTCGCCTTATTGCATTATCGTAGCCGAACTTTTCTTGATGCATTTCTTCGTTGCGCTCTCTCTCTCTCTCTCTCTCTCTCTCTCTCCTCTCTCTTCCTCTCTCTCCTCTCTCCTCTCTCTCTCTCTCTCTCTCTCTCTCGTCTCTCTCTCCTCTCTCTTCTCTCTCTCTCTCTCTCTCTCTCTCTCTTCACTCCTCTCTCTCTCTCTCTCTCTTCTCTCTCTCCCTCTCTCTCTCTCCTCTCTCCTCTCTCTCTCTCTACTCTCTCTCTCTCTCCTCCCCCCCCCCTCCCAACCCGAACTCACACGAGGAAAAATTTACGTGAGGTCGGAAGTGCGCGGGCAGAACAAAGCTCAAAAGTTTAGCAATATTTGTGGGGGATCGAAGTCGTGTCCTTGGCAAGGTGTTATGGGGGGAGGGAGATGAAGGGAGGCAGGGGTCAGGGTCGAGGTCAATGGTCATTCAGTGCCTACAACAACTCGTCGTAGTAAGATACCTTTTTTTCGTCATGGTAACTGATTTTTTTCTTTTATTTTTGATGATTTATTTTATTATTTGATTTGAAGCACTGAGGTTTTTTTAATGATTATTTTATATCAAATTGTAAGATTAATGTTAACGCTATTATATTGTTATGTCGAGCTGTGCTTAATTGAATGTATTTTACTTCAGTAAACCACTGTTTCCACTTGAAAAATTGAACACACGGAAAAATATGAGAGGGAGAGAAAATTATTAGTCTTCATGGATATCTGTACGCATGTCTCTCTCTCTCTCTCTCTCCTCTCTCATCTCTCTCTCTCCTCTCGTCTCTCTCTCCTCTCTCTCTCCTCTCTCTCTCTCTCTCTCTCTCTCTCTCTCTCTCATCATTCACTTCTAGTTACATATCATTTTACAAAGCCTTTAAGTAGAAGATACAAATATAACATACGGTTAACTTACCTTCAAGTAAAAGCATATAGTTGAAATCATTCCTGGGAAGTA
>JACEEZ010023251.1:0-10000 GCA_016584305.1 Chionoecetes opilio
ACTACTACTCCCTCAACGTATGTACTAGTACTGCACACTCAACTACTTCTAACACCATTCCCTAACACATTTCTTCCCCAATGCTACTACTACATAATACTACCACCGCCATCACTACTACTGCTACTACTACTACTACCACCATTTCTACTATCACCACCACCACAACCACCACCAACCAACCATTCCCTCTCACATTTCTCCTCACTGACGGTACATTTTTCACTACCACCATTACCAAACACAGCCTCGCGCCCTAGACTTCCTGAAGAGCCTCATAAAGTGGGTATACGAGCTGCAGTAGAGTAGCGTAGAAATACAGCTCACTGGAGACCTCTAACGTACACCTATACACCAGTCACCTATGTGTATACCTGGCCCTCCTCTTCTCCCACATGTCCTGTAACATCACCTTCGGGAGGATTATATGTGGGATGGGGTGTAGGAGGTGTCGCAAGGTGAAATTGGTTAAAAAAAATAGTGAAAATGCAAATAAAATAAAAGTAGAAAAATGAGTTAAGATGTATATGTAAAATATATGTAACGTAAAATAGATGCCATGTTAAATAGTAACGGAAGGTGAAATTGGTGAAATAGTTACTGATTTAGCAGTTTTCTATTAGTCTATCGCAGAGACATTACCTAAGAACTTTACTTATTTTTTTGTATCGCCACGTAATGCCTTCAAGGAATCATTGTTTACATTGAGCAGTGTTTGTCTCTCTGTCTTTGTTTGTTCTTAATGTGGCGATGTTTATGCTCGGGTCTCCTTGTATTCCAGTGTTTTACAAAGCTATTTTGCAGTGGGAAAGCCATTTGTGTCTTTAGGGGAATATAAAGAGAAGATGTTTTCCTTATGGCCCTCTACGTCACGGCGGGGGGGGGGGGGACATTATGCCTACATTCATTCATTCATTCATTCATATTACCGTTATTAAAAAGAGTCATTCATAATTACCAAACATTTAACATATAGTTTGCGGCTTCCATGATGTTCATGAAATGTTGAGGCTTAGAAAAGCTTGTTAGAGTTATTTCCCGCCGGAAACTACACTTTGGTTGACCTCAATAGTTTGCTTATGTAAGTAGGAACGAAGTGAATATATATATTTTTCTTAAGGGCAGTTACGTCCCTGGTTCCGAGTAGAGACGGTGGCTATCTGGGGTTTGTGGTGCTGGGGGGAGGATGAGAGGGAACAGAGAGAGGAGGAAGAAAAAGGGAGAGAGAGTAGGGAGGTGCGAGGGAAGGAAGGAAGGAAGGAGAAAGGAGGAAAGGGAGATAAACGGAGGGAAGGGAAAGAGACGGAAGGTAGGAGAGAGAGAGGAGGAAAGGGAGAAAGATGGATGGAAGGGAAAGAGACGGGAGGATTGGAGAGAGAGGGAGGGAAGGGAAAGAGATGGAGGGAAGGGAAAGGGAAGGAGGAAAGGGAAAGAAGGAAGGGCAAGGAGAGAGGGAGGAAAGGGAGAGAGACGGAGGGAATGGAAGGATTATACAAGGAAAGGAAATAAGTAAAATTGGAGGATAAGGGAAAATTATTGAGATGACAAAAATAAAGAGGGGAGGAGGATGGAAGGGCAAGGTAGATTATATAAAGTAGAAGGTATAGGAAGAGATAAAGAGAGAGAGGGGCGGGGGAGGGAGAGAGAGAGAGAGAGAGAGAGAGAGAGAGAGAGAGAGAGAGAGAGAGAGAGAGAGAGGAGAGAGAGAGAGAGAGAGAGAGAGAGAGAGAGAGAAGAGGAGAGAGCGAGAGAGAGATGAGAGAGAGAGAGAGAGATAATTGCATATCTAGTACAGCCACGTATTAACATATCATCAAGGACTTATAACACAACACACACACACACCATCCTAGGAAATTATCAATAAGGAATACATTTGATCGGGTGTCCTTAACATCGCACTCCTGGGATACGAAGTGAGTGAGGGAGTCCCTAACACCTTGCCAAATACTGGTAACACAACTTGGCGGGGCTCGAACGTGTCCCTGGGAACGTAATGGTGGTTGGAAGGGTATGAAGGAGGAAGAATACAAAGGAATACAAAGGAAACACAAACAGCAACAGACCATTAGGTCCTTACATGGCCGTTTGATTTAACTACACTACACTAACTAGATAATAAGGGAGAAATGATAGGAAAGAAAAGGCTCCTCCCCACCCAGCCATCCCTCCAGCCGAAGCTGGCCGAAAATGAAGTGATACCATGCAGAATGGAAGAAATGCATGGAATTTGTGAGGAAAGTTGAAAGCTGTAACCTATGCTATAATCTATGGCTAACTACTACTATGTTTGTGGGGTAGGTATAGTGCTTGATAGTAGGGTCATGTTATGTGTGTTTTGTAATGGTGGGAACACAGTGTGGAGGTTCTAGGGTGGTGCGGCAGCCTTGCCTGGCGCTTTCTAGGGAGGCAGCAGTCAGTCAGGCCCCAGCTTCGTTCAATTCACTGCGGATTGTGCACTTTCCATGTCGGACGCCGTACACTTTTAATGCCTCCTGCAGCAGTGACCCCTGGTACCTTAAATCCCGATGGTGGTCACTAACTCTCAGGGCCCTTAATGATCCACAGTCCGTCACAGGTCAAGAGTAGTAGTGGTAACCGTTAACTCGGGGCTATCTGTGTGTGCCATGAGGTCTAATGTAATGTTGGTGTAGACTCAGTGTGGAAGTTCTAGGGTGGTGCGGCAGCCTTATCGGGCGCTTTCTTGGGAGGCAGCAGTCAATCAGCCCCCAGCTCCGTTCAATCCACTGCGGTAGTGCACTTTCCAAGTAGGACGCCGTACAAAGAGGGAGGAGGAGGAGGAAGAATACAAAGGAAAGACAAACAGCAACAAACCATTAGGTCCTTACATGGCTGTTTGATATAACTACACTACACTAACTAGATAATAAAAGAGAAAGGATGGGAAACTAGAAGGCTCCTAGAAGAAGAGGAGGAGGAGGAGGAGGAGGAGGAGGAGGAGGAGGAAGAGGAAGAGGAAGAGGAAAGGAAGAGGAGGAAGAGGAAGAGGAAGAGGAAGAGGAAGAGGAAGAGAAGAGGAAGAGGAGGATGTACAAGGAAGAGGAGAGAGAGGAAGTAATAGGAGGAGGAGGAGAGATTACATAGGAAGAATAAAGGATACAATAGATGATTACATAGGATTACATAGGATTACATAGGATTACATAGGATTACATAGGAATAACAGACACCAGGAGATGGTCCAATGACGAGGGTATCTGCTGAACTACATTACTGCTAAATATCAACTACATGTAAGAAAACAGTTGGAAAATGATACCATGTCCCGAAAGATGATAGGAACATGGAAGTTACGTAGTGAAGAATGATTGGATATGAAATTACTAACTACAATTACCACTACCACTACAACTAATCGATCCGAGGACTAAATATGAATTCGCAGGGCACTATCAATGCCCATTTACTTTACAGTGCGCGTCAAGTCTGTTTTTAAATGTAGTTATTGTGCTGGCTTCGGCAACATTTGCTGGTAACTTGTTCCATCGTTGAACGACTCTAACATTAAAATAATTTTTACGGAGATCTGTGATGCAACGTTGACCGTTTAGTTTTAAACCATTATTTCTTGTTATCACTTGAGGAGAAAGCTCGAATATGTTCTCTTGATTAATGACATCAAATCCTTTTAGGATCTTAAAGGTTTCTATCAAGGCCCCACGGATTCTACGATCCTTTAAGGAAAACATATTAAGTTTCCGCAGTCTCTATTCATAAGATGAATTTCGCAGAGATGGAATTTGTTTGGTTGCTCTTCTTTGCACTGATTCCAATTTGGCTTGATCTTTTACGAAACAGGGCGACCAGAATTGAACGGCATATTCTAAGTGAGGCCTAACCAAAGACGTGTATAATTGTGTCATTACTTTCGGAGTTTTATGTTCAAAGTTGCGTTTAATGAAGCCCAACATCATTTTACTGGCAGCTAGACAATGCGGACTGGTTTTAAGATCGTTACTGATGATGACACCTACATCTTTTTCCTGCCGTACTTCAATTAGCGATATATTTTGCATTTGATAGTTATATTTGAGGTTATCGTTGCCTATATGCATTACTTTACATTTATCGGAATTGAATTTTAATAGCCATTTATCACTCCATTCTGATAGTTTGTCGAGATCACGTTGTATGAGTTCGCAGTTTTCTCTAGTATATGCTTTATCGTCTAATTTGGTGTCATCTGCACATTTCGATATTTTAGATACAAGTCCGCAGTCCAGATCATTGATATATATCAGAAAAAGAGTAGGACCCAAGACCGAGCCCTGAGGCACCCCACTAGTAACATCTAACCAATCGGATGCCTCGCCATTTATTACTACCCGTTGTTTGCGATTTGAAAGCCAATCGCCAATCCATGAACATAATTGCTCTCCAAAGCCATGTGCCCTTAGCTTGGTCAAAAGTCGCTTATGGGAAACTGTATCGAAGGCTTTCTGAAAATCAAGGTATATTACATCCGAGGGAATTTTAGCGTCCCAGTTTGAATAAATGACATTAAAAAAATCCTTAGGTTTGTTAAGCAGGATCTCTTATTTCGAAATCCATGCTGGGAGTTTAGTATTGAGTTATTTTCATCGAGGAAAGACACAATTTTATCCCGCAATATTTTCTCAAATAGTTTAACAATCACGGACGTTAGACTAATTGGGCGATAATTACTTGCGAGGCTCTTACTGCCTTTCTTGAATATCGGTGTAACATTTGCTAATTTCCACATACTAAGAACATTTTTGTCCAATACCGATTTATTGAGAATAATCTTTAATGGGAGCGAAAGTTGACTGTGACATTCGCGAAGTAGTCGCGGCGAGATTTCGTCCACCCCCAGGGATTTTACTGGGTCAAGTCTCTGCAAATACTTTGATATTTCGTCTACTGTTATCTCTCCTGTTACCAGTCTATCCCTTTCGAGTCCCGCATACGTGTTTACAGGTTCTGGTAATGGAGCTCCGTCTTCTTTAAAAAATACCACATTAAAGTATGCATTGAGTACGGACGCCATATTCTTATTATCATTTACCAAGATGTTATTTTTATCTTTCAGTGGCCCAATACTTGTTTTGACGTTTTACTTCGAACGTATTGAAAGAACCTTTTCGGGTTTGATTTGGATTCCTTTGCAATTTTTTCTTCATACTCGCGCTTTTTAGACTTCATTAGTCCTTTGCAACGACGTTTTACGTCATTGTATTCTCTAGAATCGCAGTCTGCATTTGATCGTTTGTAAACTTTATAAGCGAGGAGGAGGAGGAGGAGGATTACATAGGATTACATAGGAATAACAGACACCAGGAGACCTATTGGTCCATGACGAGGGTATCTACTGAAACTACATACTACTAACTATCAACTACATGTAAGAAAAACAGTTGGAAAATGATACCATGTCCCTAAAAGATAGGAACATGTAAGTTTCGTAGTGCAGAAAGATAGGGTATGAAATATACTAACTACAACTACCACTACCACTACAACTAATCGGTACGGGGGACTAGATACGAATTCGCACTATCAATACCCATTTACTTTACAGTGCGCGTCAAGTCTGTTTTAAATGGAATTATTGTGCTGGCTTCAACAACATTTGCTGGTAACTTTTCCATCGGTTTCGACGACTCTACCATTGAAATAATTTTTACGGAGATCTTGATGCAACGTTGACCGTTTTAGTTTTAAACCATTATTTCTTCTTGTCCTTGAGGCGAAAGCTCGAATATGTTTCTCTGGATTAATGACAAAATCCTTTTGGATCTTAAAGGTTTCTATCAGTCCCCACGGATTCTACGATCCTTTAATGAACACATATTAAGTTTTCCGCATCTCTCTTCATAAGATGAATTTCGCAGAGATGGAATTTGTTTGGTTGCTCTTCTTTTGCACTGATTCCAATTTTGCTTGATCTTTACGAAACAGGCACCAGAATTGAACGGCATATTCTAAGTGCGGCCTAACCAAGGACGTGTATAATTGTGTCCATTACTTTCGGAGTTTGTGTCGAAGTTGCGTTTTATAAAGCGCAACATCATAGCGCTTTTTACTGGCAGCTAGGCTATGCGGACTGGTTTGTTTAAGATCATTACTGATGAAAGGACCCTAAATCCTTTCCTGCTGTTACTTTACAGTTAAAACGATTTATTTTTGCATTGATAGGTATTATTTGAAGGTTATCGTTTTGGCCTATATGCATTACTTTACATATATCAAAATTGAATGTTTTATTAGCCATTTAGCACTCAATTCTGATAGCCTGTTCGATTCCGTTGTATGGGTTGTCGCAGTTTTCTTTATAATAATGCTTTACCACCGAATTTGGTGTCATCTACAAATTTCGATATTGTAGATACAAATCCGAGTCCAGATCGTTGATATTATCAGAAATAGTAGGACCCCAAGACCGAGCCCTGAGGCACCCCTCACTAGTACCATCTAACCAATCAGATGCCTCGCCATTTTAAATTACTACCCCGTTGTTGCGGATATGAACGCGCAATCGCCATCCATACATAATTGCTCTCCTACGCATGGTTCCTTAGCTGGTCAAAAGTCGCTTATGGGGAACCTGTATCGAAAGCTTTCTGAAAATCAAGGTATATTTTTACATTCGATGGAATTTTAGCGTCCCAGTTTGAATAACTGACATTAAAAAATCGAGTAAGGTTTTAAAACAGGATCTCTTATTTCGAAATCCTATGCTGTGAGTTTAGTCTGAGTTATTTTCATCGAGAAAAGCCACTATTTTTATCCCGCATATTTTCTCAAATAGGTTTAACAATCCAGACGTTAGACTAATTGGGCGATAATTACTGTGCGAGGCTGTCTTACTCTCCCTTCGTGAATATCGGTGTACTTAGCTAATTTTCCCATACTAGAAATTTTTTTGTTTCATTAGCGCTTTATTGAGATAATCTTTAATGGAGCGAAAGGTGACTGTGACATTCGCGAAGTAGTCCGCGTGAGATTTTCGTCCACCCCCACGGATTTTGCTGGACCAATTTCTGCAATACTTTGATATTTCGTCTACTGTTATCTCTCCTATTACCGAATCTATCCCTTTCGCAGTCCTGCATACATTGTTTACTGGTTCTGTGTAATGGAGCTTCGTCTTCTTTAATAAATACGCATTAAAAGGAATCATTGAGTACGAACGCCATACTCTATTATCCTTTACCAATTGTTATTTTTATCTTTCAGTGACCAATATTGTTTTACTTTTTCTTACTCGAACGTATTGAAAGAACCTTTTCGGGTTTGATTCTGATTCCTTTGTAATTTTTTTCTTCATACTCCCGGCTTTTTAGATTTTTAATTAGTCCTTTGCAACGACGTTTTACGCCATTTGTATTCTCTAGAATCGTAGTCCGCATTTGATCGCATTGGACTTTGTGCGCTCGCGCTTTCAGCCAATGATTTGTTGATCTCATTTGTCATCCACTGGGTCTGTTTTATTTATTCAGTGACGTTTTCTTACATGGGAACATGTTTTCCACCCACCGCTTGGGAGTTTATTTGTGAATACCTTGCACTTTTTTCGGCGTTATTACCATTTAATAGTCAAATCCAATCACTTCGCTAGTACCCTGCTGATCTTTCGTGAAATCAGGCTTTATTATAATTGGGACTAGTAACCGATTTTTCTGTGATGTCTACTTGCAATTTATATGCCGCATCTGATTACTCTTTGATCACTGTTTGCCAAAATGTTTCACCTTATATCGCAGTAATCAATCAGCTCGATGTCGGTAGTGGAAACTAAAGTCTATGATACTATTTATCCCTGTAGGCTCACGGACCACCTGATTTAAATATGCTTCGTTTGCCATATCATTCAATCGCATACCTTCTCTATCAGCAGATTTATTATTCCAGTTTATACGAGGTAGGTACGTAGGTGGTAGTTTATACGAGGTAGGTACGCACGTAGGTAGGTAGTACGAGGACGATATATTGTCCCAATAGTTAGCAATTTACCGTTTAGCTTAATTTTTGCGTAGACTGCGTCATAATGATCTTTTGTTTACTTTATATCGATTTCGATTGGCCTGCAAATTTTCTTTAATGTAAAAGAATGACACCCTCCACCTGCTTTATGCGTGCGACAATTTAGGAATGTCTTATAGCCTGGAATGGCTATTTCAGCTAATAAATGTTTATCTTTTGTGTTGACCCAACTCTCAGTGATACTGAGGGGGAGGAGGAGGAGAAGGAGAGGAGGAGGAGGAGGAGGAGGAGGAGGAGGAGGAGGAGGAGTTTGGTTTAGTTCAGTAAGAAGTACGAGCGGAGAGAAATGAGGTGAGAAAACTTGGAAGGAGGAGATGAAGGAGGTTGTGGCGTGGGGAGGACCGGATGTGTGGGAGAGACGAGGAGGAGGGAGATGTGGAAGAGAAGGAGGGTGAGGTAGAAATGGAGGAGAGGAGAGGAAGGAAGAAGAAAGGAAGAGGAGGAAAAGAATTGAAAAGACAGAGTTGGAGAGAGGTCACAACCGTGAAGACAAGATAGTTGAAAGAGAAAATAACACAAAGACGAAAAAATGGATGAATGGGAAGAGAGAAACGTAGGAAGAAATGAATAACAGTAAGAGCAAGACACACGATTAAGGAAGAGAGGGAAAAAAAGATGGGGAAGGCAAAAATAATTGAAAGAGCATAGCAAAAAAAGGCAAAAAGAAAGCGAAGAATGGGATGAGTGAAATGTAAGAAAATAGAAAAACAAAAAAAAAAAACCGAAAGAATTAATGAGAGAGTGGAAAAGTAAGCAAGGAAGACGAGAGGACACAGCAAAAAGTATAACCGCGGTAAACTCATTCTTCAGCTATAATTACTTGGAACGAGTTTTCTCCATTAGTAAAGGAACAATTATTTATACGATTTCAAACGTGTGGTAGAGTAATCAGCCAGTTGGAGGAGAAGGAGGAGGAGAGTAGAAGTAAGGAGTAGGAGGAGGGAGAAGAGAAGGATAAGGAGGAGAGGAGGAGGAGGAGGAGGAGGAGGAGGGGAGAAGAGGAGTAGGAGGAGGAGGAAGGAGGAGGGATGAGGGCAGAGGAGTAGAGGAGGAGGAGAATAGGAGGAGGAGGAGGAGGAGGAGGAGGGAGGAGGGGAGAGGAGTAGGAGAGGAGGAGAAACGAAGAGTGGTAGTTACCATAATTTACCTGACAGAAACAGTTTGCCCACTTCCCCTCTCAACCATCTCAAACAGGTTAAAGGAAGATTGGAGAGACAAAGGAGTAAATAGTAAGAAGGAACAGAGGTAATTGGAGGTAACAATGTGGATGGAAGGGAGGGTGGAGGTAAGAGGGAAGGAAGGTAAGGAAAGGCATCATTAACTAAACTTCTCACCGCTTGTGTGCCTTCGACGATTGTTCAAGGGAGTGAAAGTCTTAACTCATCCCCACACAGACTAGAGTAAGACACTGAGGATAGAGTGTTGTGTTTACCTTCTCAAACTGCTGTGTGTGGGTGTGTGTGTGTGCGTGTGTGTGTGTGTGTGTGGTGTGTGTGTGTGGTGTGTGTGTGTGTGTGTGTGTGTGTGTGTGTGTGTGTGTGTGTGTGTGTGTGTGTGTGGTGTGTTTGGTGTTGTGTGTGTGTGTGTGTGTGTTGTGTGTGTGTGTGTGTGTGTGTGTGTGTGTGTGTGTGTGTGTGTGTGTGTGTGTGTGTGTGTGTACCTCACATGCCGATCTCTTCCGCTCTTACCGATTGAAATGCATGTTTGGAATTCTGTTTTTGATAAATACAACCAGATATGCATCCCCGCCGGGACTCCTGCGTCAACAAAGGTAGACTTTTCAATATTGGCTGTGTTTCTTGAATCCTTGGGCAAAAGGTTTTTTTATAACTGCTTTGGTTTATATCAGAGAGAGAGAGAGAGAGAGAGAGGAGAGAGAGAGAGAGAGAGGGGAGAGAGAGAGAGAGAGAGAGTAGAGAGAGAGAGAGGAGAGAGAGAAGAGAGAGAGAGAGAGAGAGAGAGAGAGAGAGAGAGA
>JACEEZ010023251.1:15000-17500 GCA_016584305.1 Chionoecetes opilio
ACTAATACTTTTGATACACTATATATATATAGAATTATACTAATATAAAACTAATCTTATATACAAATGTTTAGTAATGATTTTTATTGCATGTCCTTATTGCGTTAGTTCCGCTTGCAGCCAGCCATTTACGCCCGATTTGAAGGCGTGCATGGAAGTGGTGAGATGCAGGTCGGTCTGGGCGCACCAAGGTTTTTCCATAGTCGCCCATAGCGGGGTAGGAAGGAGCGAGGTTATGTTCCGTCCTCGCGAAGGAAAACAGTCACTTGATGGTCGATGTTGTGGGCCCGCACGGTAGAAGGGGAGGGCCTGGCCCGTGGGTTGAGGCGCAGCTCTGCTATTTGAAGGAGCTGCATCCTGTGAGCCTTGTACATGACCCCACATGCCTCCCACGTCACGCCGGCTGCTGGAGAGGTTGAATGATCTGTGCAGCAGCCTCAGGGGCTTTCAGCCGGGCCAGCCGCTGGCTCTGGCTTGAACCCGGTCAAGGGAGGCGGAGGTATGACGGGGGGCAGGAGGACCATGCGAGGGGCGAGTATTCCATCAGGGAGGCGGACTTGTGACTTGTAGAGGGGTGCCGACTCCCTGAGCGTCCAGGAGGTGCGCGACGCGTTCGGATGCGCTTCAGTTTCCCAGGCAGCATCCTTGGCGACCTTCTTGACGTGGCTGGTATATTTTGAGGCCAGAGTCGAACTTCCCACCCCTAGAATGTTGACTGACTCCTGGAGGTGTATTTTACTGCCTTCCAGGAGAATGGCGTGTTGGTCCCAGTTGACTGCATCTTGCCTGCGGGAGATGAGGACGGCTTGAGTCTTGTCTGGTGAAAAGGGTGATTTTGCCATCTCTTGCCCCAGGGGGGCGATGCTCTGCAGTGTCTGGTTGATACGAATGACTGTGTTGTGGCGGTCATTTCCTCTCACAGGTGAATGTGAGAGTACAGTCGTCTGCGTACGCTCTTCCTCAGGAATCACTGCTGGATGTCGTTGAAGAAAACGTTCCAAAGTAATGGCCCGAGTACACTTCCTTGAGGGAAAACTGGCTTTGATAGCATTTTTCAGAGGAGTGTGACCATTCACCACCAGCGCAGAGTTCTTTTATGGAGGTAATCTTGCAGGAGGTGGGGACAGGTCCCCGCAGATCCCCAGGCTTCTCAGTTTTGGTAGTGATGCCCTGATGTCACACCCTATCAAAGGCACCAGCGATGTCAAGGGCGACGACGAAGGTGTCTTCGCCCCGACTAGGGAGTGGTTTCCAGGCTGCTGAGTGCAGGAGAAGAAGGTTTTGCTGCAGATTTTCCCCTGTCGGAAGCCGAATTGCCGTGAATTTAGCAAGCGGTGAGCGTCAAAAAATGTAGTGATTTTGGAGGCAATGATGGACTCAAAAACTTTCCCAACAACGGAAAGGAGGAAAGGGGGCGGTAGTTTCTGAGGATCGCCTCTGCTCTTCTTTTGTGGATAGCACAGACTCTCGCCATTTTCCCAAACTCAGATGGCCACTGCTAAAGATGAAAGGCACTCCCGGAAGAGGGTAGCAAGAGGCACAGCAAGTTGTGAGGCAACATCTTTTAAGCAGGTGGGGCTGATACTATCTGGTCCCAGGGGCTTTCTTGGGATCAACTTGTTGAAGTTGTTGCAACACCTCCTCGGGTGGTAATGGTGATGTTCCCTAGGGCGGCCTTGGTTAGAACCCGGAACTGTAGGAGGTTCACGTTCTGGGTCAGGAACTGTCATCTTGGAGGAGAATGGGCAGCCAACACCTGGGGCTTTACCCCGGTGACTTGTGACAACAGAGCCATCAGGTGCTGTCAACGGTGGGATCCCTGTCGTCACGAGAGAAGCCCTGTTGTTGTTTGATGCTGCTCCACCAATCCTTAGTGCCCACTGACTGGCCTGTTAGCTTTCGCTTGAGGTGATCCCTCCAGTTTTTTGATCGCCTCTTTCTGGGGCTCTTTTCATATTTTCACAGGCCATTTTGTGCTGGTTTATGTCTTCTTGTGGGGTGGGACTTATATCGCAACCAGGCCTTGCTCTTATTGTCTGCTGCTTTCCTGCATTGAAAGCAACCAGGGCTGGTCTCCCGGTTTAGATTTGTATGTCTGGCAGGCACAAATCTTCTTGGTGGGACATCAGGATTTCCCGTGAAGTTCTTCACTTGTGTGTCAACGTCACCTGTAAGCACGTCGACCACACAATGTGTTAAGTGTTTTCCTTCATTTGCATCCCAGTTCCCCTTGTCCCATAGCCGTTGGTGCGAGTCACTGCCTCATCTCTGTCGATGGCCACTTGATTCTTGGTGAGAACAGCCAGGGTGGGCGGAGGAACCCACTGTTGCTAGCGGACGGCAAGTTTACTATACTGTAGGGGCAAATTTGGTGATTACAGGGGCAAGTGAAGACCCTGAGATGTGGGTTTGGGGAAGTCCCACGTGATTGGTGAGTCCAAAACACCGTCAATAGCTCGTCAAACGCCTCTGGACAAGGGACTGGTTGAGATCACCCACA
>JACEEZ010023251.1:20000-35000 GCA_016584305.1 Chionoecetes opilio
GACGTCACAACGCCAGACTTTACGCCTAGTCGCAAGTCTGCGCCCGCCCTCCCTGTCTGGATCCAGCAAGCGTACTTACTCCATTTCCGTGTCGTCACAGAGCCAATATTATGGCGTAGATTTACACCTCCTCATGAGGAGGTGTAGCCCCGGTGTATCTCATATATATAAATAAAACGTCACTTATCATCCCTAATAGACGTTTCCACCGAGGTAAGGATTGAAATATAAGCCTATTGGTAGCCGGCAGCGGCGTATGTTTACAAATGTTGAGGAAATACAAGCCTCGGTAGGGAGGCCGCTTCGGTTGTAGGGACTGCCTACGGTGTTTTTTTTGTATTTGTTCGTTATTGGGCAGCACCGGTTTTTTAGACCACTAGCGGAGTCCTGAGCGGAATTGTTGTGGGACGAGGCGAGGTTGGCATCCCACGACTAGATTAATGTTGTTTCACTATCGTAATTTGGAAGTTTTTGAGAATGAAACTGTTGTTCTGATGCCTGCCCCTCAGTGACCTTGCACTATGGTTAGGTCACTCAGGACGCTTGACCCTCATTGGCCCTGAATGGTAGTTAGGTCACGTTTGCCAGCCTTTAATGGTACCTGGAATTGTCTCCGCAACGGAATACTCGCCACCGTCGGAGAATGTTCCATTTTTTTACGTCGGCGAGAGTTCCTATTAAGCGACAGTTCCAAGTCTATATATCAAAATAAAAGTACCCAATCAATATATTTAAACAGCTTTTACCCGTGTTTCTGAATCCAGGGATTGAATATCGGGGGTTAGTTAAGCCGAGGTTAGTTTAGTGATGGGGCATCACTAAACTAACCTCGGCTAAACTTTGATTAAATATCGGGGGTTAGCTTAGCCGAGGTTAGTTTAGTGATGGGTCATCACTAAACTAACCTCGGCTAAACTTTGATTGCATATCGAGGGTTAGTTTAGCCGAGGCTAGTTTAGCCTAGGTTAGTTTAGTGATGGGGCATCACTAAACTAACCTCGGCTAAACTTTGATTGAATATCGGAGGATAGTTTAGCCGAGGTTAGTTTAGTGATGGGGCATCACTAAACTAACCTCGGCTATACTAACCCCCGATATTCAATCCCTGAATTCAGAAACACGGGTAATAGCTGTTTAAATATATAGATTGGGTACTTTTATATTAATATATAGACTTATCTCATATAAGGGCATGTCTGGGGTTTTGGCATGTTACGTAACCAATGCCCATGTATTGTATTAAACTGTAGTTTTAAATTGTTTTGGCACAAGCGAAAAACTTGTCCAATAACGAAATACCTTTTATTTTTCCATTTGCACCTATTATAAATGAAACTCGCCGAAAACTTTCATGTCGGCAAGACTTCTCGGTTGGTGTTTCAGCTATAATGGACGAGAACTGCGCGGTCGCTACCGCCGTTACCACATACGTTTTCTATATTATTTTTTGTTTAGTATACTGTACAGTATTAATGCACTTGCGCGTAACCTTTAAAACTTATATACATATTATAGAAATGATATAGTTGTCTGAGACCAATACTCATACAGACACAACCTCCCCTTCCAGAGGCCCCACAACCATATAGGAGGTTAAGTTAGGTTCATAATCTCGACGGGGGGTCGAGGGGGGCGGAGCCCTTACGTTAGGAGGTTAGATTTGGTTCTATCCATATGAAAAAACGCTAATTTAATAACGCAAGACAAAAAAAATCAGTGTCTCAGAAAATGACCGCGCAGTCTTCGTCCATTTTGACCAAAAGCACTAATTTTAGGCAAGGCAAAAAAAGTTAGTGTCCCAGTAAATGACCGCGCAGTCATCGCCCATTTTGACCAAAAGCACTAATTTTAGGCAAGGAAAAACTAGTCAGTGTCTCAGAAATTGACCGCGCAGTCCTCGTCCATTTTTACCAAAAACACTAATTTTGGGCAAGGAAAAACTAGTCAGTGTCTCAATAAATGACCGCGCAGTCCTCGTCGATTTTTACCCAGAGCACTAATTTTGGGCAAGGAAAATCTAGTCAGTGTCTCAGAAAATGACTGCGCAGTCCTCGTCCATTTTTATCAACAACACTAATTTTACCCACGGAAAAGTCAGTGTCTTAGAAAATGACCGCGCAGTCCTTGTCCATTTTTATCAAAAGCACTAGCAATTTTACCCAAGGAAAAATTTGTCAGTCTCAGAAAATTACCGCGCAGTCCTCGTCCATTTTTACCGGTATCTTTCCCTTACTATCATACTAACCTAACCATAACCGTCGGCACGAGCTCCCGGTTTGTGTCGGGACGAGAATTTCGGTAGAAAAGAGTACCAGAGGTACCGATCTCATTATCCCTGAATGATACGATTAGGTCACTCAGAATGTCTGCCTCCTAACGCCCTTGAAGTATATGATTATATGGTCAACCATGATGTCTGCCCCTTATTGTCTCTGAATTGTTAAGTTAATCAGGATGGTAGGCCCATTATTGCACTTGAATGATTTATTAAAAGTCAATCAGGATGTCTGCGCCTTATTGTCACCAAATTCTTTATTTCTGGTCAATCAGGGATCCTTCTTCATCGCTTTATTATAGGACACATAGATTTGTTGTGCCATAGGCCAGCTGAATAATCAGCTGAGTAATGTTTGTAAACACTATTTATCTCGTGGAAGCCTTGTGATTGGCTGATAGATCTGAATAGATAATATAAATCACTGCTGTGATTCGCTATTATCGAGGATGACGTCATTGTATTCGCCCGCCAATCAGCTGTCTCTGTCGAGATACTCCGAGATACTCCTCCTTACGCCCGGCGTAAGGCCATCTTCGGTGGATTATTCAAATAGCCTCGGCGCAGGGGGGTGGGCGAGGGTTGCGCCGGAGTAGCATTTACGCCATACTTACGCCACTTGACTTACGCTTTGTTGCTGGATCTGGCCCCTGTTTAGTATCCTGGTTCACTAACTAATTTGGTATATTGAGATACTTTTCGTAATTTTATGGCTAACAACATATTATTTTATATAGCAAATGAAAGATCAGGCGTGAAGGGTTAAGGCAACATTTAGAGGTAGTAGAAGAAAAATATGACTGTAATCTTCATTTTTAGCGGGAAAGACATGAAAAGAATGGGAAAGAAGATTTTTTTTTCTTCAGTACTCACACCATTACCTTTCTCTCTCCCTTCATCATTCTTCCTTTATCTTTCTTTGTATGTTCTCCTATACACGTACATTTAAATGGCTTCACTTAATTGTATTTAACTATTATTTTTTTACAGCATAAGGGACTGACAAACATCCTCCTATGCTTAACAACTTGCCTAAACATCTTCCTTATTTTGAAGGATAACGACATGCCTAGCTTCCCTATCAGTCGCCAAACATCTTTAATATAAACTTCATATACATTTACTTCGCTACACCTGACAATAACAACTCATGGTTTTCACAAGTTACCAACAAAATATTTTAAGAGTAGTGAACTCAGTAAGATACTCCGCCCTTTTTCCCCCTGATCTCTTTAACTCGCTCAGCAGGGAAGTATCAACTAAGTTTTAAGAATTATACTATTGCTTTTTGCCTCTGTTTAGGATGTTTGGGTAATTCTCTTAATTTTACCTATAATTATCCCTTTATTGGGCGAAAAACCATATTTGGCCATATTTCAGTAAGCCATATTTGCATAGTCTCTCTATATACATTATAGTAATAGACTTGCTTTTACCTAGGCTAAGGAAATGATTAAAAGCACAGGTAAATATTGTTGCAAGCCCGCCCTCCCACAGCCGCCCAACTGACTTGCCTCTCTTGCTGGGCTGGCTTCAGACGCGTGGGAATGATCGGGCTCAGTCCGGTTATGTGTCTAATCGGGACCAGACGCAATGAATCGTAATAAGGCCTTGAGCACGGGCTCCTCACACGGGCACATCACCACCACGGCACACACATAGACAGGCACATGCGGAATAACACACTCGTATCCTTTCCAGACTATAATTGTACTAGGTAAACACTACAGAAACAACCTCACGCCCACCGTGAGACACAACAGCCCCTCCTCATAGGCCCGATCACTTGCCGACCGTTGCAGCCCCAAATGTTCCCTCCACTGCAACTACAGTCACTGTTATGCACCTTATAACATACCAGAGAAACCCACTCAACACACTATGCCACCGGATGGTGGGAAAAGGAGACACTGGTTACCCTCCCGGCCTCCACCCACGCGCCCCCGCCATTCGCCAAACCCACGGCCACTGCTACTATTTCACCCAAGCTCAGGGGACTATTCCTCCACCCTTCTTGCCTGTGAACCACCACTAGCCCTACCGTAACCCTGTTTCCTGGCGGACGCGTCGTATCCTTCGGGTGGTTTCCTGCCGGAGATCCTTTCCCAGTGGTATGCCTCGCCTCCGTTTTGTTCCACGCGGTCTCTTCCTCTTCCTCCTCTTCTGGCCACAACAACCCACTCACATCTCTCAATCTCAACCTGAGCTCGAGTTGTGGCGCGTTCGTAACACTGCCCTCCCGTCACAAAAACTGTCGACCCTCGGCCAGCAAAACTAAAAAAGAAACAAAAAAATCATAATACAAGGTTACATGCCATATAACACAAAATCCTCAAATGAAGGCAACTCGCACCATAAATAAACAAACCACCTTTTACCAAACATTACCACTCCAAAGCTACACAACTGCAAGTCCTCCATCGCCTTTCACCTTTCGCCACTGCAGTGTTGGAAAGTCACACCAGGCCGCCCCCCCTTCCCTTCAGAGTGAGCTAGCCTCTGGACCTTCCAATATGAAGTCTTTCATCCACCTAGGGGTACGTCGGGGGCGCTTCGGGCGTGCGCCTCCCAAGCCTGTTGCTTGAACCTCGCTCCGCCCACATCAACTGGTATCGAGGTAGGTTCCTCTGCTGCCGCCTGCTCGCTGGGTTCGAGGCTGGTTAGAGTAACCAGCCCCATGTCGCCTGCGTCCTCTCCTCCGGCCAGAAACGCTTTCCCCTCGTCATCCTCCTGCCACACGCTCTGGCGTCAAGACGTCTGTCCCTGCCTTTCTCCCAACTGTAGTGGCCTGGACCATAGTACCTCCAGAGCCTTCAGCATGGACTACCATTGCTCTCCTTGGGGTGGCCTCCCGGATCCGGAAGGTGACGTCAGAAATCACCCTCCTCCACCGTGTTGGCCCCTCCCATGGACTCTGCAGCTTAGGGGGACTGCCCCTTCTTCCTCCTTGGGTTGTACGGGCCACACCTGCTGCCCTTCCTGGAATACCGGCCCCTCAGTATGCCGGTCAAAAGCGGGTCTTCATGGGCCTCTCCGCTATCCGGAGATTACCCCGGACTTGGTGGGTGAATTTCCTCCATCCGTTCTTTTAAGGCAGCGCGTAAGGTGTGGTAACAGTGGGCATCCCCTCGTCCGGCGGCCGTCCGGGTTTGATGAGGTCCAGTGGTAACCGCAACTCCCGCCACACTTTAACCCGGGCAGGTGAGTAACCGGTGGCCTCATGTTCTGCCGACCGGTATGCCATGAGTAGTAGGGGAAGCTTCGGGTCCCAGTCCCCTTGTCCTCCTGGCAGCTCTTCGCCAGCTGCGGGGCCAGTGTGCGATTATAACGTTCCACCATGCCGTTTAAACTGCGGCCGGATGGAGTTGTACGTGTCTTCTGCAAAATCGAGCAACTGGCAGCATTTCCCTGAACACCTCAGACTCGAATTCCCTCCCTTGGTCCGAGGTAACTCCTCAGGCACACCGAATCTTGAGAAAATTCATCCACCAGAACTTCGGCAACCGTGGTAGCCACAGTTGGGGAAGAGGGTAGGCTTCGGGCCCACTTAGTAAAATAATCCATCGCCACACACACATAGCGATTTCCTCTGGCCGTCGGGGGCAAAGGACCCACTATTCCACTGCCACCCTCTCCATAGGTGCCCCCACCTGATAAAGCTGTAATGGTGCCCTAAGCGCGTACATTGGGCCCATCTTAGCCCTGCACACGTCACAGGACCGGCACCACCTTGCACGTCCTGGCGCATACCCAACCAGTACACACGCTGCCGCAACCGCCAAGAGTTTTTTTAACACCGAAGTGCCACTTGTGCTGCCACCATGAGCCTCACCCAATAGTTCCTGCCCCTCTTTTTCCTTGGGGATAACCGTCAGCCAAAATTTCGTTTTTCCATCACGGGTCACCCACTGTCGTTCCAACACTCCCCCTAATAAATCGCAACACATCCCATTGTCGCCAGAAGAATTGGTCACTGGGCTGGTACTCCCACACGTTCCCAAGGTGGCCTAACACGACTCTCCTCTAACCACGCCACAACTGGCCCCAATATCAGCGTCCTGTCGCGGGGCCCAAAGCTCAGGTCCGGGACGTCCTCCACGGGAAGGTCCTCCACGAGGTGGCCCCGACATGGGGAAACACGGTTCATATTTGGTTGGCCTCACGTTGGCTGCAGTTTTTGCAGTTCACAGGGAAGGGCGTCCGACTCAAACTGTGGGCATTACTGTGGCACCCGGCCCGGACGGTGCTCAATTTGGTAGTCATGCTGCTCTACTTGCCCAAACCACCTAGCAAGCTGCCCTTCTGGATTTTTAAGGGTTTTCACCCAAATTTTAGGGCAGCATGATCGGCCCTGACCTTGCACTCGGCACCGTACAAGTACGAGTGGAAGTGGTCCATCTCTTGACCACCGCCGACATGTTCCTTCCTGGTGACACAGTAGTTCCTTTCCGGAGTAGAAAACTTGCGACTGTAGTAGGCCACTACACGTTCCTGCCCGTTCACTAGCGGGGAGAGGACAGCCCCCACTCCTTCAGCACTGGCGTCACAATCCAAGATATATGGTTCCGTGGGAACAGGGTATGTAAATACAGGGGCGTGAGTGAGTGCCTCCTTCAGCTGCTCGAAAGCCGCCTGGCACTCATCACTCCACAGGAACCGAGCTCCTTTTCGTGTCAGGTGATGAAGTGGTGTGGGCTATATGTGCAAAGCCATGCACGAATCTCCGGTAATACGTGCAGAGGCCCAGAAGCTTCGCCCTCCGTTACACTACGGGGAACTGGCCACTCCTTGATAGCTTCTCACCTTCCCGGGTCGGCGGACACCCCATCCCGGCTCAGGGATGTGGCCAGAAATGACACTGTTCCTGGAAGAGGAGCACTTCTTGGGGCTGAGCTTCAAGTTCGAAGCCCTAAACCGTCCAGCACTTCTTCCAGCCTTTCCAGCATCTCCTCGTAGGTGCCTCCGTACCCCCCACATCGTCCGGGTAGACCAAAAGCCGATTTCCCAGGAGGCCATCCAATACCTGCCCATCGCCTCTCGAAGTGGCGGGAGCGTTAAACCAAACCAAAGCTCTGGACCCTAAACTGCCACAATCCTTGGAGGGATAGAAGACAGTTTTTGGCTTGTCTCCTCTGCCATGAGGCCCTGGTGGTACCCTGACTTAAGGTCCAGGGTACAGAACCACCGTGCACCGCCCAGTGCATCCAACGTGTCGTCTATGCGAGGCAGCGGGTAGGAGTCCTTGGTGGTACTGCATGAGCGCCCTGTAGTCCACACAACAACGCATCGCCCCACCCTTCTTTCGAACCAATACACGGGGGACGACCATGGACTGCTGGACTTTTCGATGACACCCTGAGCCCGTATTTTCCTCCACACTGTCTCGATCTCCTTCCTCCTCGCTGGCGCTATCCGCCGAGGGGCTGTTTAAAGGGGCCTGCTGTCGCCCGTGTGGATGAAGTGCTGGCGAGCCCGGTCCTCCCAAGTCGTGGTCACCCTTTGAGAACACGTCCGCATACTGCTCCAGCAACTGCCCCACCTTGGCAGCCTGCCCCGGGTTTTAAAACAGCTACCACTCCTCTGCCAGAGGGCCTGCAGATGCAGCGGCATCCCTGTGTTTCTTTCTTGCGACCACTCGCCCTTTACCTGTGCAGTCAACGCCCGCACACCCTGTCCGCGCCCTTGCAGCGTAACTTCCCCTCCTTTGGCCCGCATGGTCATGGAGCCAAGTCCAGCACCGCCTTGCTCTTTCTGGAGGAAATCCAGGCCAAAGGGAAATTTTCGTCCAGGTCGGCTACATACACGGGTATTCCTCCTTAGCCTCGCCGACCTCAATTTCGCCTGTACCGGTCCCTTAACTTCGTTGCAGTGGCCGGTGACCCCGCACAACTGTTGTTTTGGGGGCTGGAAATTCTGAGGTGTCTACCAAAACCCCCCTGTAGGAACGTGCGCTTTGGGACCCCGTGTCAACCCTCAGGCTACAGGGCCTCCCGTTGATTGTCCCTGTACCTGCACGGTCCCGGCGCCCCGTAGAGTGGCACTTTACTTGGAGTGGGGGCCTCTGGTTGATTTGGGTGGGGTTGGGGCCCCCCCTCCCCAGCCAACAGAGTTTCCCGCGGCCGTCCCGTGGCAGAGTACCCGTTTTGTGGGGCACTCGCTAGTGCGGTGAGCCTGGCACAATCCCAGCACACGGC
The DNA here is from genome assembly GCA_016584305.1 of Chionoecetes opilio. NCBI lineage: Eukaryota > Metazoa > Arthropoda > Malacostraca > Decapoda > Majidae > Chionoecetes > Chionoecetes opilio. The sequence continues at coordinate 28,470 of JACEEZ010023251.1, forward strand.
TTGTACTGGTACCGGCCGCTGGTTACCCCTCTAGGTGAGACGCTTTGGCGCCTCTGCCGAGGGCATTCTTCTTCCAGTGACCTTTCTGCCCACAGCGGGAACAGTTGCCCGGGGAAAAACTCCTGGGGACGATATAGGGGTAGCTGGGGCGACTGGACGTGCCCTTCCTGGCCCCAAACATGGTTCTCGGGCCTGTGTGTCGGGCCCTTCTACCTCCTGACTATTCCTCAAAAAGGACTCCATTTCCAATCCTCGGGCCAGGGCTTGCTGCAGGTCCTCCAGTGTGCCTGTTGAATGTATATCTTTATTTGGGGATGGTTTTACCGCGTCCACAAATTGGTCCCGGGGAGAGAGTGATCATGTCCTCGCTTGCCCCCGGGTACGCCCGACGTACTAGCTGCTCCAAGTCCTCGCCAAATGCGGAACGAACTCCCCAGGATTTCCTTAGTCTGGCCCTGAAACTGGCCCGAAACAACCCCTGACTGGTGCTGGTGTCCGTACCGCCTCTCTAGCACCGCAAGACGCTACTGTGGAGGTCTGCTTCCCCGGCCGGCAACTGGTTCAACACCTCCAGCGCTGAAACCTTCAACGCCCCCCACAAGCTGCACCGCCCCCTCATAGCGGGGGCCAGCCCCAGGCCTTGGCCAACAGTCAAACTGTGCCCGGATAATCTCCAGGACACCAGTACCGTCAAATTCCCGGGGACGCTTTCGGGGACCCTCACCAACCCACGACAACGACGTCGGGATCCTTGTGCCTTATGGGATGGAGAACTTGGCGGGGATGGGGTTGAAGGAGGCGTGGGAGCAGCACTTCTCGGTGTCGCAAAGGGCAGACGGCCCTTGACGGAGCACCCCCGTAGCTTTGGGCACCCAACACTTGCTCCCCCCCCTGTCTGAACTAACCCATTCGCTGGCACTACACGGTCCTCCTTCACCAGTCCTGTAGCAGCTTTCACCCATACTCTGATAACCACCCACGCCTCGCCCCAGTGTCTTACTGATGTGGTTTTCAAGTCAATGGCCAGCTGCCCCATTTCACTCTTTTTTACCTCACTTTTCACCCGCTCAAGCTGGTTATCAGTGTAATCTTTAGTGTCCTTTTCTACGCGCTGACGCTCTCGCAATGCTCATCCCAGACCTTCATTTATCTGCTTTGCCTGGCGTCGAGCCTTTGACCCATCTGCGTGTTAAAACTGTCAACAGCTTCTTTTGTCTGGGCATTGGCACCCGCCTGCATTGTAATACCCGCAAGATGTCAGCCAGAGTTGGCTGTTCACCACTTCCGTCCTGCATGGTGTGCCGTTTTCCCTTAACGCGCCCGCCGTACTTCTAACCCGTGCCCGTACTCTTTGGCCCCCACTCTACGGCAGGCCCGACCAGAGCACAAAAAAATCCCACTTCTGAACACCAGTGTTGCAAACCCGCCCTCCCACAGCCGCCCAACTGACTTGCCTCTCTTTCTGGCTGGCTTCAGACCGTGGGAATGATCGGCTCAGTCCGGTTATGTGTCAATCGGGACCAGGGCGCAATGAATCCCCTAAGGCCTTGAGCACTGGGTCCTCACACGGGCACATCACCAAACCCCGGCACACACATAGACAGGCACATGCGGAATAACACACTCGTATCCTTTCCAGACTATAATTGTACTAGGTAAACATACAGAAACAACCTCACGCCCACCGTGAGACACACAGCCCCTCCTCATAGGCCCGATCACTTGCGACCGTCGCAGCCCAAAAAGTTCCCTCACTGCAACTACAGTCACTGTTATGCACCTTATAACATACCAGAGTCACCACACTCAACACACTATGCCACCGGATGGTGGGGAAAAGGAGACACTGGTTACCCTCACGGCCTCCACCCCACGCGCGCCCGCCATTCGCCAAACCCACGGCCACTGCTACCTATTTCACCCAAGCTCAGGGGACTATTCCTCCACCCTTCTTGCCTGTGAACCACCACTAGCCCTACCGTAACCCTGTTTCCTGGCGGACGCGTCGTATCCTTCGGGTGGTTTCCTGCCGGAGATCCTTTCCCAGTGGTATGCCTCGCCTCCGTTTTGTTCCACGCGGTCTCTTCCTCTTCCTCCTCTTCTGGCCACAACAACCCACTCATATCTCTCAATCTCAACCTGAGCTCGAGTTGTGGCGCGTTCGTAACAATATCATAGACTTAATGAAAGCAATACAAAATGAGTGCACAGTTTCTTTTTACGGTTCCATTACGACTTAAAAAGTGTTACAGAATATTGACAAGTGACTAGAAATACAGTTATAAGTCAAAAGAACCATATACACACAACATACATGTTCTATATCTGTATTCTGTTCTTCTTTACACGTTTTTTTCGCACTACCATTCCATTACGAATCAAAAAAGGGTTTCAGAATTTTGACAAGTTTCTAGAAATACAGCTGTGAGTTAAAAGAACCAATACAATACATGTTCTCCACTTGTATTCTATTCTTTACACGTTTTTTCCACACTACACGGCTATTTCTCGCGCCCCTTTCCACTCCATCCCCATTTTTACAGCAGTTACCGTTACTATCTTGCTCCGCCTCCCGTTTTTTGCTGCCCCGATACAGAGACTCAACGGCCCATGCCTAAACTTTCCGCCCTAAGTCTTCCCCCTCTTGGCTATCCTTGCCTGGATTTACATACATCCAAGGCGCCTCTTCCCTTCTTCTTCCCCTCTTCCTCCTCTTGTTCTTTCTTCCCCTTCACCCTTCCATATCCTTGTTCTTCCGCCTCACCTCTCACAAGTCTCTTCACTTTCTTGTTCTGTTATTTTTTTATATCTATCTCTCTGTTTCTCATTTCTCCTATTGGTGAAAGAGGGAAGAGGCAAGGATGAAATTATAAGAGAGAGAAGAGAAGGGAGATGAAGGGGATAGATAAAAATACGGTGGAGATAAATGGGGGAGATGAGAAAGAATGAGGTAAAGAGAGAGAGAAGGTTAGAAGATGGAAAAGAGAAGAATATGAAGAAAAAGAGAGAGGTTTAGAAAGAGAACCGAGAATAAGAGGAGAATGGAGAAAGGGGAGAGGGAAAGAGGAAACAGATAAGAGAAGGAAGAGAGGAGGAAGTATACTGGCCAAGGGAAGAGGAGGAGTAGAGGAGGAGGAGGAGGAGGAGGAGGAGGAGGAGGAGGAGGAGAGGAGGAGGAGGAGGAGGAGGAGGAGGAGGAGGAGAGGAGGAGGAGGCAATGGAGCAGAGATAATGGGCGGCAAAAGGGTGAAAAAAGTTATTGTGGAAAGTGAGAGAGAGAAGAGGTTAGAGTGAGGAGTGGTTAGTAGAGAAGCGTGAAGCTCGATTAGGTGAGGAGTGGGATGATGGGGTGAGAGGTAATTAAAGGGGTACTAATGAGGGTAAAGGTAATTAATGAGTGAAGTTATGGCCTATTCAGCCCACTCAACCATTCTTCTTTATATCTCTAAGGTAAGAAAGAGTAGGAATATAAGTATGGCTATAGATGATTAAAAAAAGGGAAGGAAGAGTTCGAAACCGAGCAAGATAGATCATAAAAGATCAGAAATGGTAAAAAAAAAAAAAATGCCAGAAACGGTCAGAAATGGTAGAAAAAGGTCTGAATTTGGTCATAAAAAGGTCAGTAATGGTCAGAAAACTGTCATAAATGGTCAAAAAACGGTCAGCAACGGTCGTAAAAAGGTCAGAAATGGTCGTAAAAAGTTCAGAAATGGTCAGAAAACGGTCAGAAATGGTCGTAAAAAGGTTAAAAATGGTCAGAAATGGTCGTAAAAAGGTCAGAAATGGTAGAAAACGGTCAGAAATGGTAGAAAAAAAACAGAAATTGTCGTAAAAAGGTCAGAAATGGTCGTAAAAAGGTCAGAAATGGTCGTAAAAGGGTCAGAAATGGTCGAAAAAGTTAAATGATGTTCGGTAAAAGGTCACAAAAGGTCAAAGTAGCGGTTTTTTACTACTACTACTACTACTACTACTACTACTACTACTCTACTACTACTACTACTACTATTATTCAGATTCTATCCACAAGATAGATAAAGGTATGTCTATCGGCTATCTAGGCAGGTGACAATTAACACTCACGCCGGTGTAATGGGACCCAAACTCTAATTAAGTCCGCACACCTGTCCTACGATTAAAGGTTGACCGTCAAAACCACGGTAATTGTTGAAACATACAACGTACTGACATGAAATTTGGCTGGAAAATAAGAGTTGCTGTATCGTATTTTGAATGGATTTTATGTCGTTTTTGTTGTATGTAGCTGGAAAAGAAAACGTGGTAAAAATAATGATAGTATTAGTAATGATAATGACGCTTGTAATAATGATAATAATAATGATAGTAATGATAATGACGATAGTAATAATGCTAATGATAATGGTCGTAAATAATACAAAAGCATCATTGGTAAGACAAAAAAATGGTTAGACATTGCTAGTGAAAATAATAATGATATTAATGGTAATAATGATGATTGTAATAATAATGATTATAATTGAAAAACTAAACAAATAAATGATAATATTATACTAACACCATATCTACGCCTATATCAACAACAGGAACAACAAAACACAACAACAACAACAACAACAACAACAAGATAGTAACAACAACAAGATCAACAACAACAACAACAACAACAACAACAACGATAGTAACAACAACAACAAACAACAACAACAACAGAGATAGTAACAACAACAACAACAACAACAACACAGAGATAGTAACAACAACAACAACAACAACAACAACAAAGATAGTAACAACAACAACAACAACAACAAGATAGTAACAACAACAACAATAGCAACATTAACAACAACAATACCAACAATTACAACGACAACAACATCAACAACAACAACCAGCAAAACAATATATAATACTTGCCGTGGGAGGCCATTGAATGATAACATTTTTCACCTCGCCTCGGGTGTAAAATATTAACATTTTCTTGCTGAACCAGTTTCGAAACTTTAAAAATGAAAGGCCTATTTTTTCAGCGTCGTAACTTTGGCGAGGTTACTGGCGTGTGGTAGACAGAAATGCCTACTTGCTTTGCCCCCTTCAATATCCTTTTTCTTTTCCCCTTAATACCTACTTTTGTACCCCTTCAATATCCCTCTTTTTCCCCCTTCAATTTTTTTTTTCCCCTTCCAATACCTACTTCCTTTTTCTCCTTCTATATCCCTCTTTTCTTTTCCCCTTCAATACCTACTTTCTTTTCCCCCTTCAATATCCCTCTTTTTTCCCCTTCAATATCCCTCTTTTTTTCCCTTCAATATCCCTCTTTTTTTCCCCTTCAATATCCCTCTTTTTTTCCCCTTCAATATCCCTCTTTTTTTCCCCTTCAATATCCCTCTTCTTTTTCTCTTTCAATACCTTTTTTTTTCTTTTTATTCTATTTTCGCCATCCTGGTTGTTGTTCTTTCTGTGGCTCCTTTCTTAGAGGATGTTGCTGTAGGCCTTATAATTTGTTTCTCCCTTTTATCCCAGTTGACCTACTTTCCTTGCCCTCCTCAATATCCCTCTTTTTTCCCTCTATTCAACCATGTTCTCCAGCATGTTTTAGACTTTTCCTTTTCCGTTTTTCATTCATCTCTTACTTTTCCTCTTTTTTTCTGATTACTGCAATTGTCATACCTTTAACTCGAGCCTTTTCTCCCTCCTCTCCCTTTCTAATTATGTATGCCCTTTCTATATTCTTTTTCCCTTTCTTTTGTTTCCCCTTTCTCTTTCTTCCTTCCTTTCCCTTGGTCTTATCTTTTGTTTCTCCCTTATATCCCAGTAGACATTGCACTCTTCTTGCTTTGTTTGGTGGTTTAGGCGCCTCGTGGACATGAGCTTTGCTTGGTGACTTTAGTAGCTGGTTTAGATTCCTGGTGGATGGACATGGGCTTTGCTTGGTGACTTTAGTAGCTGGTTTAGATTCCTGGTGGATGGACATGGGCTTTGCTTTTGCTTGGTGACTTTGTTAGCTCTGTGTTAAGCCAGGCAAATACTTGATCCTCAAAGCTTAGCGATAGAAACAAGTGCTCAGCAAATTCAACTTGGGACTCACAGGACGTAATAATGTTAGAAAACAAAGAGAAATATGAATGTATACAATTGGATACATCGATACTGAGCACACACAAGGAGGAAAAATAAGGCCAAAGTATAAAATAACACAAACTTGGGGTATCAGAGGATGTAATAAGGTTTAACCCCTTCACACCCAGATCTATCCTTTGCTATAAAACATCGTGTGTTGTCGAGCCATAAAATTACGAGAAGTAACTGATTATACCAAATTACGTATTTAGTCGACAAAAATACTAAACAGGTCATACCTATAAAATATTGCTTATATTCACTAAAAATCGTCTAATGGTAAAGCCAAATTACAATGGAAATAACGTTCTGGGTCTCAAGGGGGTTAACGTGAAGAAATAAGAGAATTAACAAAATATACAGTTGGATACATCGAAACCGAACGCACAGAAGGAGGAAAAATATGGCAAGAGTATTATATTGACAGGAAAT
>JACEEZ010023251.1:42500-60451 GCA_016584305.1 Chionoecetes opilio
TTGCGTGGTTCCTGGCGCGACAGATCGACCCCACAAACCAACACATCATGGGATGGACAGGGTTCAATATCGTCACTAGGAATGACATACAGGTCGTCCAGGACGTTGTTGGCTATCTACCTACCATTAATGAGCCAGCAACCAACATGTCAACAGTGTACCAAGTGCTGAACCAGTCTGATAACATCAGAAAAAACCTCCAGCTTGAGAAGGTGGTAGAAGTGTTAGACCAGGCCCTGTACGCGAAGGCGACTGGGATCCAATGGAAACATCTTGAAACGTTTCAGAACGTGATTCTGAGGATGGGTACCTTCCACACAATCTGTAATCTTCTATCAGCAAAGGCTCGTGGTGAATTAGTCTATGAAACATTCAAGACAGAACGCCTTGAAACTGATCCCCCCATCAGAAAATTTCATGAACGGCTACCGAAGTTGAAGCTGAAGACATTCGCAGATGCAAACAAGAAAAAGCATGCAAAGTCTGGAACTGGCAAGGAACTCATTCTACGAACGACTACTGCCTTATTTGGCAATATGCTGATGATGGCTCAGATACGACAACTCGATATGCGTGAGGTTTTGGAGCATCCACTTGGCCCTCTCCCTTGGGCTTTAGCCACTGCCGATAGTGTACCAAAGAAAACCAGCAAGTCATCTCTTGCAAAGGAACTGAAGAAGAATGTAGGACCTGCAGAAGACATTCAGCCTCATTCTGCGTGTCTCATAGATGGGATGGCCTTGGTACACAAAGTGAAAGGTGAACACAAGACCTTTGGGGATATCGCCTCTCTGGTTCTCGCGAAAGCTCTCAATGAGGCATCACATGCATCCCGTGTTGACATTGTGTTCGATGTGTACAAGGAAGAATCGATCAAGGATGTTGAGAGAGGAATCCGAGGATCCACTGTCGGTGTGATTCAGCTGAAAAACATCACTGCAAAACAAACGGTTGTTCAATGGCAAAAATTTCTTTCTGCGTCACCAAACAAGACCAGTTTCATTCACTTTCTCATACAAGAATGGAAACAAGCAAAGTACACCGAACGACTCGGAAACAAAAGTTTGTACGTCACATGCGGGGAAAACTGCTACAAAATTCTGCATGATGAAGGCTGTGTCCTTGTACCAGAACTATGTTCAACACAAGAGGAGGCAGACACCCGACTTATCTTGCACTCTGCACATGCAGCAGGTGCAGGATTTGATTCAGTTGTACTTGTAGCTGATGATACAGTGTGTTTTTGTTGGCACTTGCATTCTGTGACGACATAGATACACACCTGTATCTCAAGCGTGGAACTCTGGCCAGGGTATCTTACATAGATGTACAGAAAGTGTCCTCTACACTAGGACCATCGGTATGCAAGGCTTTACTTGGGATGCATGCATACACTGGATATGACAGCGTGAGCTCCCTTGCAGGCCGAGGAAAGATAGCTTCTCTCAAGCTGCTAAAGCAGGACGCAGAGCTTCAGTCCACATTTGCAGATCTTGGAGCTATGTGGGATGTCTCAGAATCACTTCTCAACAAGCTGGAGGCATTTACATGTCAAATGTATGCAACCAATACGAGCGTTCGTAAAGTAAATGAACTGCGGTATCATCTTTTCAGCAGTAAGAAAAGCTGTGTTGAACTGCACCAGCTTCCACCATGTGCAGACGCCCTTCATAAACATGCATGTAGGGCCAACTACCAGGCTGGTCTTTGGCGAAGAAGTCTGGAAGCTTACCCAGAAGTACCATCACCTAGAGGTCGAGGTTGGAAAGTTGAAACAACATATGGCAAAGAGGAATTGAAAATTGACTGGCTGGATGGCACTCCCGCACCCGATTCTGTATTGGAACTCCTAGCCTGCAACTGTTCAAGGTCATGTCGCCTCCCACAATGTACGTGCATGGTTAATAACATGAAGTGCTCTGAACAATGTAAGTTGAGAGACTGTGACAACCAGCCACAGGATGATGAAGACGATGACCCACAAGTGATGGACGATGATGTTGAAATGGAAGAGCTTGACTTTGAATAACTCTAAAAGTAAAGCAAATGACAAGAATTACTGAGAACATTACGTAGACTGTTACTGTTTGTACATTTTAATACTGCTTCTGGATTGAAGTGTCTAGTGCAATGAAACAATTAAATATTCAACTAAAAGATGGTGTTTAGTTCATTCATTCAAACCTCCTAAATTGTAAGCATTCAAGATATCAACTCAGCTTATCGTGAGATCTGACTAGAATACAGTCAGTTTTTGCAATCCTATTTTGGTATATATGTGTCACCATGGTCACCTATACTATACAGTCATAATTATATGCTGACTAATAATGGCTACATACGATCCCTCTGTCTGAATACGGAGGTATTGAATATGAAAACAATACTTATAAATATCAATAACTTATCTGATTGCAAAGATATAGCAATGCGTATATTATCGGCATTATAAGATTTTGGCTCAAAAAGTACAAAATGTTTTGATTTGACCAAACTTGTTACTACAATAGCATTATATGAACATAATTAAAGCTAAAAAAACCAATGGCACTTGGCATACCTCTGTAGAACCATGACATGCAGTCCTAACATGAATGTACCCCTTACAGGTTTTACCGCATTTGGCGGGATTTGTTCGCCAATAGGTGGTCTGTTCAATAGGCGATAAAAATATGAAAGCTGCTAAATCCAGACTGCTACCAGGGCAAAATGAGTTCCTGAATACCATAGCTTTCCAATGATACCAATGATTCTTTGCCATCTTGAGTGTACCGGTTGGCTAAAAATGGGGGTTCACCTGACGGACTAGTAGTAGAAGTAGCAGTAGTAGTAGAAGTAGCAGAAGTAGTAGTAGAAGTAGCAGTGTAGTAGTAGTAGTAGTAGTAGTAGTAGTAGTAGTAGTAGTAGTAGTAGTAGTAGCAGTCAGTATTAGGAATAGTAATAGTAGTAGTAGAATGATAAGAATTGGTAGTTGCTGTCGACGTAGTAGTAGTAGGAGTGTCATTTGAGGTAGCAGTCAGTATAAGGAATAGTAGTAGTAGTAAAATGATAAGTAGTAGTAGCAGTAGTAGTGTAATGATAAGCAGTAGTAGTAGTAGTAGTAGTAGTAGCAGTAGTAGTAGTAGAATGATAAGCAGTAGTAGTAGTAGTAGTATAATAGTAGTCAATAACAAGTACTGGATAACGAAAACTAGCACTATACGAGACAAAGAACACATGAAAACCACGAAAACGAACAGTTAAAAGAACAAAGGCTCACCACCCGCCGTCAATAACATGAACCAGGTGAACAATATCGGTGAGGTGCATTGTTCGAGGTTCCCCAAGGCGCTGTACATGTCAGGAGCATTTTGCAGTGGCTCTTTTTACTCCCCTCCCCTCCACTTCTGTCCTCCCTCCATTCGTTTCCCCTCATCCTCACTCCCTTCTCTCTATGTTTTTTCCCTTCCCTCCACTTCTCTCCTCCCTTCCTTCATTTCCCCTCGTCCTATCTCCCCTCTCTCTAGGTTATATCCCTCCCCTCCACTTCGCTCCTCCCTTTCTTCCTTTCCCCTCGCCCTCTCTCCCCTCTATCCTGGTCATTTCCCTTCCCTCCCCTCCTATCCCCTCCACTCCTCTCCTCCCTTGCTTCCTTTCCCCTCGTCCTCTCTCCCCTCTCTCTATGTTCTTTCCCTCCCCTCCACTTCTCTCCTCCCTTTCTTCCTTTCCCCTCGCCCTCTCTCCCCTCTCTCGGTTATTTCCCTCCCTCCCTCCTATTCCCTCCACTTATATCCTCCCTTTCTACCTCTCTCCTAATCCTCTCTCCCCTTTATCTAGGCTCATTCCCTCCCTTCCCTTCCTATCCCCTCCTCTTCTCTCCTCCTTCCTTCCTTTCTCCTCTTCCTCTCCCCTTCCTCCAGCTCCCTTCCGCTGTAGAGATATTTTTTCACGCTCTGCAAAGCCATACGTTGCATCATGCTTTCAGAATAATAACCTGAAATGTGTTGTTGTTGTTGTTGTTGTTGTTGTTTTGTTTGTCTTAGTGTTTTTGTCGCCTTGTCCTTGTGATCGCATTGACACGTGTCTGGAAGGGGATGTGTGTTACCGAAAACTTCCTTACTTGTCTGTTAACATTTTTGCTCTGTCAATTCGCATTTCTTTATCAGTATGGAAATGTTGGAGTGTTGTATGCTTTTCTACGCTATATTTTTGGTTTTCTACGCTATAGTTTTGGTTTTCTACGCTATATTTCTGGTTTTCTACGCTATATTTTTGGTTTTCTACACTGTATTTTTGGTTTTCTACGCAATTTTTTTTGTTTTCTACACATTTTTTGGTTTTCTACGCTATATATTTTTGTCTACGCTATTTTTTTGGTTTTCTACTATATATTTTTGGTTTTCTACGCTACATTCTTGGTTTTCTACGCTATACTTTTGGTTTTCTACGCTGTATCTTTGGTTTTCTACGCTATAATTTTGGTTCTGTCTATTCGCATCTCTTTATCAGTATACAAACATCAAATTTTATTATTTCTTTTTTTACGCTGTAGTTTTTGTTTCATTGTGCGGGAGTGAAGAGGGCGAAGAGAGAGAGAGAGAGAGAGAGAGGGAGAGAGAGAGAAGAGAGAGAGAGAGGAGAGAGAGATGGAGAGAGAGAGAGAGGGGGAGAGAGAGGGATGAGAGAGAGAGAGAGGATGAGGAGAGAGAGAGAGAGAGAGAGAGAGAGAGAAGAGAGAAGGATTGAGAGGAGAGAGAGGTACGAGGAGACTAGAGATGAGAGAGGAGGGAAAGAGCTGAGCAGATTGGGGAGGCGTGGAAAAGAAAGGGGAAGAGAGCGGGGGGGAGGGAAGGAGAGAGGGGGAAAGGGGGTTTAAAACGGAAAGGGGGGAAAAAAAAGGGGGGCAAAAAGGGGGGGGGAAAATTTTTGGGGGTTTTTTTGGGGCAAAAAATTTTTGTTTTGGGGGGTCTTTTTTTTTGGGGGGGTATTTCTTACGCTTTTTGGTTTTTTTAAATTTTGGTTCGGGAAATGATTTTATTTCAAAATCAATTTTTTTTTTTGGGGGCTTTTTTTTTTTTTTTCCCCCCCCCCCCCCCCCCCCCCCCTTTTTTTTTTTTTTTTTTTTTTTTTTTTTTAAAAAAAAAAAAAAAATTTTTTTTTTTTTTTTTTTTTTTTTTTTTTTTTTCCCCCTTTTCTCTCCCTCTTTTTTCCCTTCTTCCTTCCTTTTTTTTCCCTTTTTCTTTTTTTCCCAAAAGCATTTTTTTTTTTCTTCTCTCTCTCTCTCCTCTCTCTCTCTCTCCTCCTCTCCTCCTCTCTCTCCTCTCTCTCTCTCTCTCTCTCTCTCTCTCTCCTCTCCCCTCTCTCCTCTTTTCTCTCTCTTCTCTCTCTTTTCTCTCTCTTCTCTCCTCTCCTCTTCTCTTCCCTTCTTTTTTTCTTCTCTCTCTCTTTTCTCCCTCTCCTCTCCTCTCTCTCTCTCCTCCCCTCTCTCTCTCCTCTCTCCTTCTCTCTCTCCCTCTCTCTCTCTCTCTCTCTCTCTCTCTCTCTCTCCCTCTCTCTCTTCTCTCTCTCTCTCTCTCTCTCTTTTCTCTCTCTCTCTCTTTTCCTTCCTCTCTCTCTCCTCTCTCTCCTCTCTTCTCTTTTCTCTCTCTCTCTCTCTTTCTTGAAAAAAATTTAAAAATTCGATTGGGGAAAGTTTGGGAAATTTTTGGGCCTTTTAATTTTTTGGTATTTTTAGGGTTTTCTTGGGAATTAAATGTCGTTTTATTTGTATGTTAGGGTAAGTATAATTATGATTTCGTCTTAGGGAGATAAACTAAAAATGGATATTCGGGTGGATTTTTTAATAAACATAAATAATAATACCTTTTGAGTACACGAAAATAAGATGGAGGATTCAAAGTATTTGATTCACATATATAAAAATGGAAAAAAAATTAATGTGGGGAAATTTTAAAATATTTAATTTTGCCTTTTTTTCGATCAAAATTTTGTATTTTTGGGTTTACATTTTTGGGTTATAAAAAATGTATCATGAAATTTTTTATTTTTAGCAATTACATATTTTTTTTTTCATCACTGGAAAAAAATTTGGGGACATTTTTAGTATTCTTTTTTGCTCATAACCATCGACCTTAACCTCTTTAGCCCCCGAACGTAATTTTCATTGAAAATTTTGGGGCCATTAACGATTTTTAGGGAAAAAAGCAAATTTTTAGTAACCGTTTTTTATCCTTGTCGACTAAATAATTTGGTATATTTAGTAAATTTTTGAAATTTTATGGCCAACAACTGACGATTTTTATATAGCAAAGGAAAGACTGGGCGTGAAAGGGGGTTTAAAAAATAAAAAAAATTGTTGTGTGTACATGGCCCGGGTTTTAATACTTCCGTCATTGAGATTTTTTGAGTGTGATCGGCCCCCAGACACGTTCACTTTCATGTTTAGGGCCCCGAAAAAACAACGCCCCGGTGGATCATTAATGATCAGGCCAAACCGAGGGTAAAAAACTGCCAATTTTTAATTTTTATTGGTTTTGTTTGTGTTGTTGTTTTTATTTTTGTTGCAGTTTTTGTATTTTGTTGGTTTTTAGGTTGGTGTTGTTTTATATTGTTGTTGTTGTTGGGGTGGTGTTGTTTTGTTTTTGTTATTTTTTATTAAGTTTGTTGTTTTTGCTGTTGTGTTGTTTTTGTGTTGCGTGCGTTTTTTTGATCTGTTGTTGTTGTTGTTATTGTTGTATTTGTTGTTGTTATTGTTGTTGTTTTTATTATTGTTGTTATTGTTGTTGTCATTGTTGTTGTTTTTGTTGTTGTTGGTGTTTTTATTGTTGTTATTGTTGCTGTAGTTGAAATTGTTATTAATGCTGTTATTAATGTTGTCATTAATGTTGTTGTTGTTGTTGTTGTTGTTATTAATGTTGTTGTTGTTATTATTTTGTTGTTATTAATGTTGTTGTTGTTATTATTGTTGTTGTTATTAATGTGTTCCGCCTCGTTATCGGTGAGTCATGCCCAGCCACGCTCTTGTGTGTGCCTGGTGATAACGTTTCCATCTCTTATTTATCTCTGTTATCAATCTCTCTTATCCATCTCGATCCTACCCTCCCCCCTACCCCCTACCCCCCTCCCCCTCTCTCCCCTCTCCCCCCTCTCCCTCTCTCCGCCCTCCCCTCGCTTTGACGTATCGGTTGCAACACTAATTTGGGCCCCGCACCTTTACCCGAAACAGAAAAAAAAGTTTGGGGTAAGGGGGGTGGGGCAAGAGAGGGAGGGGGGAAGGAGTGAGGGGGTAGGGGGGAGGGAGGGAGGGAGGGAGGGAGGGAGGAAGGGGAGAGGAGAGGGAAATCAATTACCTACCTGTATCGTCTGTCAGCTTCGACGCTCATTTTGGCCAAACACCGAAAACATTGGAATTACCTGAACGAGTACATAATTTTTTTTTTTTTTTTTTTTAATCATCAAAACCTCGATTGTGAAGAGTTCTTAGTTTGAATGTTTTTGTATTTTGTGTGTGTTTTTCTAGCAATGTAATAATCCTGCCTCCTCTTCCTCCTTTTTTTAATCCTCTTACTCCTCTTTCGTTGACCACAAAAAAAAAAAATGAGAGAAAAAGAAGTTAAATATTGGAAGAAAAATTATACCGAGTACGTATTGAGGATTCAGTCTGTCTGTATATCATGTCACCTTTAACAATGCTTCTCTGTGCTCGGGACCGCCCCACCACCACCACCACCACCACCCACCACCCACCACCACCACCACCACCACCACCCACCACCACCACCACCACCACCACACCACCCCACCACCACCATCACCACCACCCACCACCACCACACCACCATCACCACCACCACCACCATCACCACCACCCACCACCATCACCACCACCACCACCACCACCACCCACCATCACACCACCACCACCACCACCACCACCACCACCACCACACCCCACCACCACCACCACCCACAACCAACCACCACCACCCACCACCACACCATACAACCATCACCACCACACCACCACCACCACCACCACCACCAACCACCACCACCACCACCACCACCACCACCACACACCGCAACCACCACCACCACCACCACCACCATCACCACACCATCACCACCATCACCACCACCACCACCACCACCACCATCACCACCACCACCACCACCACACACCACCACCAACCACCACCAAACACCATCACCACCAACACCACCACCACCATCACCCCACCACCACCACCACCATCACCATCCCACCACACCACCACCACCACCACCACCACCACCACCATCACCACACCACCATCACCACCAACCACCACCACCACCACCACCACCACCACCATCACCACCACCACCACCCCACCACCATCACCACCACCACCACCATCACCCACCACCACTACCACACACCACCACCACCACCACCACCAACCACCACCACCACCACTTACCATCACGTCACCACCATCACCACCACCACCCCACCATCACCATCAACCACCTTCACCACCACCACCATCACCACCACCACCACCACCACCACCATCACCATCACCATCACCACCATCACCACCATCACCACCACCACCAACACCATCACCACCACCACCACCACCACTAAAACCATCACCACCACCAAAACCACCACCACCACAACCGCCACCACCACCACTAAAACCACTACCACCATCACCCCCCCCCCCAGCACCACCATCACCACCATCACCACCACCACTAAAACCACTACCACCACCACCACCACCACCACCACTAAAACCACTACCACCACCACCACCACCACCACCACCACTACCACCACCACCACCACCACCACCACCACCACCACCACTAAAACCATCATCACCACCACCACCACCACCACCACTAAAACTAAAACCACTACCACCACCACCACCCACCACAACCCCCACTAAAACCACCACCACCCCCACCTCCACCGCCACCTCCACCACTCCACCCCACCACCACCACCACCACTACCACCACCACCGCCACACCTAACACAACCTTCCCCAATAACAATGATAACCGCAGCAATAACAACTGCCCATCGGGACCCGTGCAGCTGACAGGACGAGAAGCCTTAGAAAACAAAACAGAATTGCGTAATGAAATAAATACTAGACCGCCGCTATTGAAACTATAACAGCTATTATAATATTTATTTTTTTGTGGTGGGAGGGGTGGTTACTGTATTTCAAAGTGGGTTCGTCGCTGCGGGAAGAGGAGGAGGAATACAATACAAAGGAATACAAAGGAAACACAAACAGCAACAGACCGATAGGTCCTTACAAGACTGTTTGCTTTAACTATACTACACTAACTAGATAATAAGAGAGAAAGGATAGGAAGTAGAAGGCTCCTCCTCACCCACCCATCCCTCCAGCCGAAGCTGGCCGGAAAAGAAGTGATACCATGCAATATAGAAAAACTGCATGGAATTTGTGAGGAAAGTTGAAAGCTGTAATCTATGGCTAACTACTACTAGTTTGTGGGGGTATGTTTAGTGCTTGATAGATAGGTCATGTTATGTATGTTTTGTAATGGTGTGAACACAGTGTGGAGGTTAAAGGGTGGTGCGGCAGCCTTGCCTGGCGCTTTCTTGGGAGGCAGCAGTCAATCAGGCCCCAGCTCCGTTCAATCCACTGCGGATTGTGTACTTTCCATGTAGGACGCCGTACACTTCAATGCCTCCTGCAGCAGTGACCCCTGGTACCTTAAATCCCGATGGTGGTCACTAACTGTCAGGACCCTAACTGAACCACAGCCGTCACAGGTCGAGATAGTAGTAGTGGTAACCGTTAACTCGGGGCTATCTGTGTGTGTTATGAGGTCTAATGTAGTGTTGGTGTAGGCTCAGTGTGGAAGTTCAGGGGTGGTGCGGCAGCCTTGCCTGGCGCTTTCTTGGGAGGCAGCAGTCAATCAGGCCCTAGCTCCGTTTCAGAGGAGGAGGAGGAGGAGGAGGAGGAAGAAGGGGAGAGGAGGAGGAGGAGGAGGAGGAGGAGGAGGAGGAGGAGGAGGAGGAGGAGGAGGAGGAGGAGGAGGAGGAGGAGGAGCAGGAGCAAGAGGAGAAGGAAAGGGGAGGAGGAGGAGGAGGAGGAGGGGGAGGTGGAAGGAGGAGGAGTGCTCAAACAAGTGAGCGTGGTAAAGGAGAAAAAAGAGACTTATACACATGTCACTGATTTAATTTTAATGGGTCCTATAAAGCTACATGTAGAGAACTAGGATTTACTACTACAAAATCTGTAAATCCTTTAATGGAAGACTGGCAAATAGGTGACTGAGAGTAAAATTACGTCTAGTTTTAACACACAAAAGACTAAGAGAAAACATTTGTACTGCAAGTGGACGAGCATAAAGGGAATGACAAACCTAAAATAATATTATATATCACATATTAATAATTTCAATGAAAGAACAGTTTAATCAGCAAATAATTACCGAGTATATGGAGTACAAGTTTTTTTTTTAATGTATGTTTTTTTTGTTTTGTTAGGAATTAAAAGTTTGGGTTTTTTTCTGTGATTAAAGTATTGTGGTATGTAGGTGTGTGTTAAAAATGAATTTTTTTTGGGGAGGGTGTACTTTTTGGGAGTATTAATATTATGTATTATATTTTATTTTTTAAGGAATATTGGGTGATTATAAGAAGAAGAAAATAAAGAAGCTACAAGAGGCCGCGAAACCTACACGAGGTGTTCCTGTTACTTAGCATTACCTACATCCACCTTTCATTCCCATCCATGAATTTATCCAGCCTCCTTTTAAAGTTCCCTATTGAATCCGCACTAACTACTTGTCAACTGATCCTTTCCAACTTTACCCCCATTTTTGAACCATTTTCCCCCCATTTTTTTTTTTTTAAATAACGTTTTTCCCGCTTTACCAGTCATACGTTCACATCCTTCAGCCTGCCCCTATGCCAGCCCCTCAGCCATACCTGGTCACCATCTCTTTTTCCCACCATCGCTATCTCCACCATTCTCACTTTCCCACCCCTTTTTCCCATTTTCCACCCCTGCCTCTTACTTCTCCCCCCTCGCTACTCTTCCCCCCCTTCTCTACTTCTCCACCCTTTCTATTTCCACCCCGCTACTTCTCCACCCTTTTTACTTCTCCACCCTTCTCTACCTCCCCATCGCTCTCTCCCTCATTTTACTTCCCATTTTCTACCCCCACCATTCTCTACTTCTCCACCATCCTACCCCCACCATCGCTATTTTCCAACATCTCTAGTTTCCCCTCACGCACTTTTCCACCATCTTACTTCCCCCTTCCTTACTTTTCCCCCCCATCGCTACTTCCCCTATCGCTACTTCTCCATCACGCTAATTTTTCCACCATTTTTATTTCCCACCATCGGTACTTCCAACCAATTCCTCTTTTCCACCACGTACTTTTACCCCTCGTACTTCTCCACCTCGCTACTTTCCACCTTCTCTATTTCCCCCCATCGCTACTTCCCATCTTTTTTCTACTTTCCACCGTGCTCCTTTTCCACCTTTTGCTACTTCTTACCATCGCTATTTCTCCCCCATTCCTACTTTTCCACCATCCCTACTTCTCCACCATTTTCTACTTTCCACCATGGTCTTTCCACCCTTCTTACTTCTCCACCATCGCTTTTCTTTTTCCCCCTTCTCTGCTCTCCACCCCGCTACTTCTCCCCCCCATTCTTACTTCTCCACCAAACGCTACTTTTCCCCTTCTCTACTTTTTCCCCCCACGTATTCTCCACAATTCTCTACTTTTCCACCCCGTACTCTCCCCATTCTCTATTCTCCACTATTTTTACTTCTCCACCATTTCACTTTTTTCCCCCCCATCGTAATTTCACCCTCGCTATTTCCCACCATTCTCTACTTTTTCCAAACCCTCGCACTTCCCCCACCATTCTCTACTTCCCACCATTCTTACTTTTTCCACCTCGCTCTTCTCCCCCTTCCTACTTTTCCACCATTCTTACTTCTCCACCACGCTATTCTCCCCATCCTACTTCTCCCCCCCATTCTCTACTTCCCACCATTTCTCTACTTTTCCACCATTCCTACTTCCCCTTTCTTATTCTCCACCATTCTACTTTCCCCCCCATTTTTCTACTTCTCCCCCCCATCGCTACTTCTCCACCATTTTTTCTACTTTCCACCATTTTTTACTTCTCCAACCCTCGCTATTCTCCACCATTTTTTACTTCTCACTTCTCTACTTCTCCCCCATTCTCTACTTCCCACCACGCTACTTCCCCATCGCTCTTTTTACCATTCTTTACTTCTCCCCATCGCACTTTCCACCCTCGTACTTCTCCCCCCCTCTCTCTTCTCCACCATTTTTTATTCCCACCACGTACTTCTCCACCATCGCTACTTCTCCACCATTCTCTACTTCTCCACCATCGCTACTTCTCCACCATCGCTACTTCTCCACCATTCTTATTTTCCACCTTCTCACTTTTTCCACCATTTCTACTTTCCACCATTCTCTACTTCTCCATCATTCTCTACTTCTC
Organism: Chionoecetes opilio; assembly: GCA_016584305.1. Lineage (NCBI taxonomy): Eukaryota > Metazoa > Arthropoda > Malacostraca > Decapoda > Majidae > Chionoecetes > Chionoecetes opilio. The sequence continues at coordinate 55,018 of JACEEZ010023251.1, forward strand.
CCCCCATGCACTTTCCCCATTCTTACTTCTCCCCATTCTTACTCTCCACCCTCCTATTTTTTTCCCCCTCGTACTTTTCCACCTTCTTACTTTCCCCCCCATTCTCTATTCTCCCCCATTCTTATTTCCACCTCGCTACTTTTTCCCCCATTCCTACTTCCCCCCATTTTCTACTTCTCCACCCTTCTCTATTCTCCCCATTTTTTTTTCTTCTCCCCCCATTCTTTTACTTCCCACCATTTCTCTTTCTTCTCCACCTTCTCTACTTCTCCCCCTTTCTCTTTCTTCCCACCATTTTCCCACTTTTTCCCCCATTCTCTACTTCCCACCCTTCTCTCTACTCCCCTACGCTACCTTTTTCCCCCACGCTACTTTCCCCCAATGCTTAAATTCTCCCCATTTTCTATTCCTCCACCATTTTATCTCCACCCCGCACTTCTCCCCATTCTCTACCTCCACCATCGCTACTTCTCCACCATTCTCTACTTCTCCACCATCGCTACTTCTTCACCATTCTCTACTTCTCCACCATTCGATTCTCCCCCATTTTCTATTTTTTCCCCCACTCTCTACTTCCCACCCCTTTTCTATTCCCACCACGCTATCCCCCTTCTCTACTCCGCCACCATCGTTTCTCTCCACATCTTACTTTTCCCCCCACGCTACTTCTCCACCATCGCTACTTCTCCACCATTTCTACTTCTCCACCATTCTCTACTTCTCCACCATTCTCTACTTCTCCACCATTCTCTACTTCTCCACCATCGCTACTTCTCCACCATTCTCTACTTCTCCACCATTCTCTACTTCTCCACCATTCTCTACTTCTCCACCATTCTCTACTTCTCCACCATTCTCTACTTCTCCACCATCGCTACTTCTCCACCATCGCTACTCTCCGCCATTTTTACTTCCCACAATTCTCTCCCTTCCCCATCGCTATTCTTTACCTCGCTACTTCTCCGTCATTCTTATTTTCCACCATCGTACTTTCCGTCATTCTTACTTCTCCCAAAAACCATTTTCACTTTTCCTTTATTCTCTACTTTTTCCCACCAGCTACTCTCCATCATTCTCATTTCTCCCTTTTTCCCCCATTCTTCCCCTTCTTACTTCCCACCACGCTATTCCACCATTTTCCTACTACCCCCCCCGTACTCCCATCATTTTCTACTTCCATCATTTTCACTTCTCCACCATTCTACTTTTCCACCTTCTTACTTTTCCCCCATTCTCTAATTTTCCACCTCGGTACTCTCCATATCTTACTTTTCCTTTTCTCTACTTCTCCACCATTTTTACTTCCCCCCACCATTTTTTACTTCCCACCTTCTTAAATTTTCCACCCTTCTTACTTTTTCCACCATCGCTACTCTCCCCCTTTTTATTCTCCATCATTCGCTACTTTTTCCCCCCATTTTCTACTTCTCCACCCTTTTCTAAATTCTCCACCATCGCACTTTTCCCCCCGTCTCTACTTTCTCCACCTCGCTATTCTCCCACTATCGTACTTCTCCCCCATCATTTTCTTCTCCCCCCTTCTTACTTCCCACCATTCTCTACTTCTCCACCCTTCCATTCTCCCCATCATTTACTTTTCCCCCCATCCCTACTCTCCATCATTTTGTACTTCCCCCCCATTCTTAATTCTCCCCCCATTTTCCCACTTTTCCCCATTCTTACTCTCCCCATTCTCACTTTTCCCCCACCTACTTTTCCCCATTCTCTACTTCCCCCATCGCTCCCCCTTTCCCTCATTCCTACTTTCCACCATTCTCTAGGTCCACCATCGTACTTCTCCACCATTCTCTATTTTTCCACAATTTCCCAAATTCTCCACCCTTCTCTACTTATCCACCACTCACTTCTCCACCAATTCTACTTATCCACCATTTTTCCCCTTTCCCCCCGTTTTTTTAGCCCACCATCGCTACTTTCCACCTTTTTTACTTCTCACCCTTTTCTACTTCTCCAAAATTCCTATTTCCCCCCATTTTCATTCCCCCACCGTTTTTTTTACGCTCCCCCATCGCTACTCCCACCATTTTCTACTTCTCCACCATCTCTACTTCTAACCATTCTTTCTACTTCCCACCATTCTCTCTTCCCAAATCATTATTTCTCCACCACGCTACTCCCATCATTTTTACTTCTCCCCCTTCCCCTTCTCCCCCCGTTTTCTACTTCCCACCTCGCTAATCTCCCCATTCTTATTATCCCCCTTTTCTACTTCTCCACCTTTTTCTACTCCTCCACCTCCTACTTCCACCCTCTCTACTTTTCCCCTTCTTATTCTCCCCCCTTTTCTACTTCTCCACCATTCTCTACCTTCCCACCATCTTAATTTCTTTCCCCCCATCGCAATTCTCCACCCTCGGTACTCTCCACCATCTTTAATTCTCCACCATTCTACTTGCCATCATCCCACTCTCACTCACCTTTCGCACATAACCCGTGATGTCGCCCCATGTAGCCCCAGCATAAAATTTTGAAGGAACTGCTGCGGAAAATATTGTCTTTTCACTTATTTAAAACACAGAAGTTTGGAGACTAAATTCAGGCTCAAAAGTGAACACACTATTTCCATTGCCACCAAATACAATTTAGTCTGTTATTTGTGTCCCTAATGTTCCCGCAGATACTTCCCAAAGCCAATTTTTTCTAACTCTAAATAGTAGTCAATTGCTACAATGGGCTAACTCTACAAACACGCCAGAAACTAACTACAATGCTGCCCCCACCCCAAAACTTTTTACGGCTCATTTCGGGGTATTCTTGCAAGCAAAACAAGACAATATACTCATAGGTGCTGATCGTACAGACAGAAACAGCATTCACTCACATATGCAAAATGGACTCAGAAAACTGTTATCCTTAAGGCGCAAAAAAAGTGGACCCAGTGCAGGGAGGAAGGGGTTTGACGGCAACATGGCATTGGGCCCGTTTTGACTACCACAACAAAAAAGGGGAACAGATTGCATTCCCCTTGCAGTTGTAAATTATATATTTATTGGTACAGGGATGGGTGTGTAGCAAGCAGAGGAAAGGTGGAGAGACGATGGTTGAGGTGGAGGAAAGGTGGAGACACGATGGTTGAGGTGGGGAAAAGGGGGGGAGAAAGGTTGAGGGGGAAAAGGTGGAGAGACATGGGTTAGGTGGGGAAAGGGGAGAGCAATGGTTAAGGTGGAGGAAAGGTGGAGAGACTATGGTTGAGGTGGAGGAAAGGTGGAGAGACAATGGTTAAGGTGGAGGAAAGGTGGAGAGACAATGGTTAAGGTGGAGGAAAGGTGGAGAGACGATGGTTGAGGTGAAAAAAAAGTTGAATGAAACCTTAAATAATTCATAAACTCTATCAATATAATCAATGAAAGAACAATTTAGTCAGAGAATAAAATTACGGAGAATATGGACAATGATGATATAAACTGGAATTGCAATATTGTTACTATTAGGGACAAGGTGGAAGATGGGTAGAGAGAGAGAGAGAGAGAGAGAGAGAGAGAGAGAGAGAGAGAGAGAGAGAGAGAGAGAGAGAGAGAGAGAGAGAGAGAGAGAGAGAGAGAGAGAGAGAGAGAGAGAGAGAGAGAGAGAGAGAGAGAGAGAGAGAGAGAGAGAGAGAGAGAGAGAGAGAGAGAGTAATAATAATAATAATAAAGTTTATTTCCACCGGCAGGGGTTATTCTTGTTCCATACAGTTCTTTTCAAGATAATAGCAACATAATTAAATTTACAGTTTTGCATTAAAACATTAAAAACATAGAATTGTAAAAATAGAGAAATAATCGATATTAAAATATATATACAGTATGTGCTAATAAAAAGTAAAGGAATAAAAGCATTATTATTAGAGAGAGAGAGAGAGAGAGAGAGAGAGAGAGAGAGAGAGAGAGAGAGAGAGAGAGAGAGAGAGAGAGAGAGAGAGAGAGAGAGAGAGAGAGAGAGAGAGAGAGAGAGAGAGAGAGAGAGAGAGAGAGAGAGAGAGAGTCAGAGAGAGTCAGATATACAGGTGAGCATTTGGGGTTCCTGGTTGTGTGGTATCTTTGGGTCCATTTGTGGGGTGACATTATCGCTGTATACGAGTGTGATAAAGCTGTACCTGCGCTGTTCCCCGGGGCACCACACGCTGTATTACCTGGTCACTACACGCTAACGCTATATTACCTGGGCACCACACGCTATTCCCTCTCACTCTCGTTCCTCTGTTCTTATTAATTACTATGTTATGTTATCTGTTTATCATGTTATCTGCCGCTCCCTAGTCACTACAGCCTACAGTACTATGCCGCCGCTAGTCACTACACACTATTGATTATAGTGACTAGTCTGGTGACTATCTCTTATCTTAAGCCATTGTTAGATCATAATGCCTATATTTGTTTCCGTTATCCAACCTTATTTTACTACTATGAGTTAGCAGTTGACCCTCAGAATCTTACTTTCATACTTATATTTACGTCTTTATTTCATATGTTTTGTATCCAGGTATGAAATCCTTCGTTATGCTTTTTTTTCTATTTTCCCAGTAGGTATAATGACATAAGCTCACATATATAGGCTTGTGTCATGATCTTTTAAATGTTTTTCTCATTCACTGTCCGTGCCCTTCTTACTCCCGTCACACATTGTACTCATCATTCTCCTGCTCGACATTACAATAGTCTCCCTCCTCCGCCACTCACTGTACTACCTGGGAGGTGACGGAACTATTATTATGTTGCTGCACATTATTTCGGGCCCGGCATGAGTCTGGCGTCCATTCAGGAGCTTTAACAGGACGTATAAACTTGGCCGCTGTGTCTCCCGGCCGCTTAGAATGCAAGGCTACGTTGGTGCTTTTGGAAATTCATAGATTTTGTGATGTGTTGCAGGTCATAGAGAATATCTTTGTCTGTAACGGTAGAGAGGTGCTATGTATGTATGTACTATGTATGATTAATTTTTTTTACATGACAAAGGACTGGTCAAGAGCTAAAATTAAAGTAACAAATAGTCCGCTTAGTTGCCAGTCCCTATAAAGAAGAAAATAAGAAAATATAAAAAGGAGGGATGGGTCAATTTAGTTCGGAATGTGTTTTGTCACTCCCCTCTTGACAAATTTAAGTCGTAGGAAGGTGGGAAAATAGAAAGAGAAAGACAGTTCCAGAGTTTACCAGTGAAAGGGATGAATCATAACTTTATGTATGTGTATAAAAGGGTACTGTGCATGTGTGTTAATAGGAAGGCTTTAGTAGTTTTGAAAGAGATGTCATATAGTGCTTTATGAAAATGTGTATGTCTGGATGTATTTTAACTCATTCACTCCCACATCTTTCCTTTGCTATATTTAAAATCGTCTGTTGTCGAGCCATAAAATTACGAAAAGTAACTGAATATACCAAATTAGTTAGTCGACAAGGATACTAAACAGGTCATATCTATATATTGCTAAATTTCT